>ML399371.1:17059-61039 GCA_005239525.1 Nicotiana knightiana | reverse complement strand
GTTATGTCATTTATGACTTGCCTGCAAAATTTGGTGTCATTCCGAGTAGTATAGGTCGGTTCGGCGCGTTGTTAGCGAAGTCTAGAAAACTTAAAGTTCCTAAGTTTGGTTCTAGGGGTTTTGAGGTGTGATTTTGAGTTTTAGCGTTGTTTTGGGTGTTCCGAAGGCTCGAGCGAGTCCGTATTATGATTTGGGACTTGTTGGTATATTTGGAAGGGGGCTCAGGTGGGCCCACGTGCCTCCCAGACACCACACGAGGCCAAAAACCAGCTGAAATAGCTGTTGGTGCACCTGTTCTGGTATGACCGCAGGTGCGGTTGCCCAGTCGCAGGTGCAGGACCGCTCCTGCGGTCCCAGCCTCGCAGGTGAGACCCCCAGCGGGCAACCTATCTCTCGCAAGTGCGGATGAAGTTCCGCAGAAGCGGAGCCGCAGGTGCGATCTCCTCTCCGCAGGTGCGAGCCCAGGCCTCCTTGTCCTTTTCCGCTAGTGCGAGCCTTTGCTCGCAGGTGCGGAACCACTGTCAGGCAGTGTGTTTCTTTAAAATACGGGATTTCTTCATTTTTCTTCATTTTCTTCCTCCATTAGAGCACTTGAGAGCTTGGAAAAAGGGCTCCATGATCCAACCACTGAAAGGTAAGTAGACTCTATCCTAGAGTTAGTTAATGCATGCATTCTTAGTAGAATTTGACTACTTAATTAGTGAGAATTTAGGAATTTGGGTAGTAACCTAGGGCCTTCGAGAATTTAGAAAATTGCCCGTGAATTGGTTGTGAAACCATTCAAAAATCGTATATTAATGATCCTTGGGCTATGGGTGAGTGTTCCCTTCGAAAATTTTTGGAATCCGAGCATGCGGGCCCGGGGTTGGATTTTTGGATTTCTTCAAAAATTATGAATTTGACTTAGTAGTAGGAGGATTTCCATACTTTGAGCATAAATTGATGAATTTGAATAACATTTGGCTAGTTTCGAGTCCTCGGGTGTAGAGTTCAGAGTTTCGGGCGCGTTCTTGGTCCGGGGAGTGGATTCGACACGAGGTGAGTCTCCTTTATAACCTTGTAAGGGGGAACTGTCCCCCTAGGTTATTTAAATGCTACATGTGATAATTGTGGGGGATACGTACGTACAAAGTGACGAGAGTCCGTACGTAGCGACTATTATTGTTATGTCCGGGTAGTTAGGCCTACACCATGCCTTATGTTTTCCTTGAAATGAACTACATGCTTAGTGAATTAATGTTACATGTGGCTTGTTTCCCTGAGATCATGGAATTAAAGTAATTTTAAGGATTTGATCACGACGAGTAATTTATAAAGAACAAATGTGTGGATTGTGTGTGCATGTGACCGCTTCACAATTTACATTCCGCGAGCGGAGTGTTATTTCCCCCACTCTCATGGGAGCGGTCCGTACGCCACGTCAAGATTTAAAGATATATATATGGTTCGAGCCGTTCGACCCTCGGCAGTACACACATATGATCATTATGATGGCTCAGGCCGGTTGTCCTTACCCTATATGTGCATGTTAAATTGTAAAAAAATTCTTTTATGGCTCTTGAGTGGTCATATATATTTTTAAAGGAAAGAAAGAATAATGAGGTAGAAATTGTATATTTACTTCCAGTATTTATTCGAATTACTGTTATTTTAAATGTTTCCTGCTTTTAACATCCTTGTATGTCTCTTACTGATATTATACCTTATTAATCATCCTATTGGACCTTAGTGAGTGTCAAGTGAGCCTCTCATCACTACTTCTTCGAGGTTAGGCGGGATACTCACTGGGTATATATTTGTTTATGTACTCATGCTACGCTTCTGTATTTAACTATATAGGTTCTGAGGCTGGTGCATCTGGTTATCAGACCGGAGCACGATACTGATCATAGTCGGACCTGACTTCACGGTGAGCTGCTTCTCCTGAAGATCCTCAGCAGCACCATGGAGTTTTCTTTTGCTTATTTCCCGTCTATTTCCTTCAGACAGTGGGATTGTGTATTATATCTTTTGTATATTCTGTCAGTATGCCCGTAGAACTTGTGACACTAGTTCCTGGCACATACGTGATAGTTGTAATGAATTTCGGGTTATATATATATTGACTCACGCCTCTTCATGACTGCTTTTGATTAAAACTGGCTAATTATCCTTGTCAATTCATATTTTATGTTTTAAAAACTGAGTATATGTTAAAGTGTTTAATCTAATAATAATGAATCCTTAGTAAATTGAGAGTTGGCTTGCCTGACCCCGCTGTTGGGCGTCATCACGACCTAAGTTAGGAATTTGGGTCGTGACAACAGAGAACTAAGGTTTCGCCATAATTGTTTTAATATCGCTAAGAAGACAAGCTCGGATAAATTTCTAAGTTATAAATATTAAGATTCTTATATCCAACTAATTGACTAACAAACTAAAGCAGTAAATTAACAACTAAAGATACTTAGGGTTGGAGACTAAATTAAGAACATCTAGAGTTATGATTTCTCCAAATGTTGGAATCCTTCCGGCTATGTTCCCAACAATTTCGCTTATGTATTCTCTACTGAACGTGAGCACTTTAGGTGCCGTAATTCTCTGTCGAGCAACTACAATAATTTACTAGACATATTCTCTCGAACTACGCTAGTTGGCTTTATCTAACCGCTCATTATGTCCACGTCAAGGCATTGTTATTTCTAAACCTACCTTTAAACCCGCTGTACGGATTTATCACATACGTTATGAGTGACATTGTTCAACAACCAACTAAATATGTATCATTTCTCAAGCAACACATAATAAATAGGCACAGTCAATTGATGTCCATTCAATCAACAACAATAAACACGTAGTTGAACAAGTAGAGAAATCCAACGGTTCAATTATATAAAAACATAACAAGAATTTATCCTACAAAAGGTTCCATCAAAACCCTAGATAACAAATTATCTATTCATAATAGTATGTAAAACTACAATATTAAAAGTCATAACCAACAATGAAAAATAGGAAGAGGAAGGAAAAACTCGTAGAAAAATTCCCCGTCTTGCTCCTATTGTGTCTCTGCCTCCTTAGGTCGAATCTGTGTCAAAAATCTGTCCAAGGTCCTCAAAATATTATTTTTCCATGTATATATACCAAGTAGGGTAGGGCCCAAACAATTATACCTTCTCCTACGAGAAAAAGGACACTTTCCCAGGCCTGGACGTCTGCGACCACGGACTCAACCGCTATCGGGCGCGGACTTTACCCAGTGTTCTGCCTCAAATCCGCGTCCAGATCCGTGGTCGCGGATTCAGCCGCGCTTTTCACCCTGTTCCGGTTGGAATTTGAAAAAATGTAAAGGATGAAAGTTGTAGCTCTTTGAGTTATCTTTCCAACCATATATTGTGTAGTCCAAATGGAGTTCAGATAAAAAGTTATGTCTATACCTTTAAACCCGCTGTACGGATTTATCACATACGTTATGAGTGACATTGTTCAACAACCAACTAAATATGTATCATTTCTCAAGCAACACATAATAAATAGGCACAGTCAATTGATGTCCATTCAATCAACAACAATAAACACGTAGTTGAACAAGTAGAGAAATCCAACGGTTCAATTATATAAAAACATAACAAGAATTTATCCTACAAAAGGTTCCATCAAAACCCTAGATAACAAATTATCTATTCATAATAGTATGTAAAACTACAATATTAAAAGTCATAACCAACAATGAAAAATAGGAAGAGGAAGGAAAAACTCGTAGAAAAATTCCCCGTCTTGCTCCTATTGTGTCTCTGCCTCCTTAGGTCGAATCTGTGTCAAAAATCTGTCCAAGGTCCTCAAAATATTATTTTTCCATGTATATATACCAAGTAGGGTAGGGCCCAAACAATTATACCTTCTCCTACGAGAAAAAGGACACTTTCCCAGGCCTGGACGTCTGCGACCACGGACTCAACCGCTATCGGGCGCGGACTTTACCCAGTGTTCTGCCTCAAATCCGCGTCCAGATCCGTGGTCGCGGATTCAGCCGCGCTTTTCACCCTGTTCCGGTTGGAATTTGAAAAAATGTAAAGGATGAAAGTTGTAGCTCTTTGAGTTATCTTTCCAACCATATATTGTGTAGTCCAAATGGAGTTCAGATAAAAAGTTATGTCTATTTTACTAGATAATGCACAATATGCCTACTCGATTCTTCGTTCGTTCTTAACTATCAAATTTGATCCCCGAACACGATCCCGGGTTAATTCCTTGGGATTTTACTCAGATTTCAAAGCTCCAAATTATTTGAATTCATTCCATAACATCTACATAGCTCGAAATCACTCCTACAAGGCATAAAACACACAATTAGTGCAAAACACTAGCAATTAAAGCTCAAACTCAATTAAAGTGCAGTAAATTAGAGTGTAATAAGCGACTAAAATACGTAATTATATCCTATCATCAACACTCCACACTTAAACCATTGCTCGTCCTCGAGCAATGAAACTACACTTTATATAGACACGACCTTTTTAAGCAATTCTCCTAACTCATCACACCAAGAATATTTAAAATAGACTTAGCACAAAAGCGTAACATCTTCACCTCAAGATTTGACTCACAAGTCCCACACATTATTCACAACTCATCCACTTACTCTAACATAAAGGTCAATGATTACCTTTCCTTCATGAATCAAGTGCCCTCACACAACAGAAGAGAGTAGTTCCACACAATAAAATTTAAGAACACTTAGGAACTCAAGATAGAAAGAATTCACTCACTCTCAGAAATTAACATTCATATGCTACAAAAGATGCACCATAGGCTTGCCCGTAGTGTACTACTCTACCAATCGAGTTCATTCAGTCTAAGAACAAGTAGGACTTTATTTGGTTGTAATATAGGCTGCGGGACGGGTAGGATACATTTAGATATAAGAGTGACTACACCTCCCTAAGCACTTTAATACATATACTTTAATATTCAAACCCCGTACTTATGTCAAACCAAACTCCACCTTCACATCAATGTATATTACCCCATACTTTTTTAAGCACAATTACATCAAGAGTCACCACTTATCAAGGAATATTGTTTTTCACAACAATACAACTATTTTTTTTTTTTTTTAATTCAAGTGGCTCTTACTTTTTTAAAACAGTGCACCTTTCTCCTTATTTCATTAGTTCCACTCAAAAGACAAACCAACTACCCCACACTTTAACTTTTACACAGTTCATAACAATTCAAGTGCTCATGAGAGGTTAGAAGGTTCAAATAGATGGTTATTCAAATAAATGGGTAAGGCTTGTAATGTGGTAGCCAAAGAAACATGATTACGGGCTAAAATGGATTAACTACGATACATAATAATTAGGCGAATAAAATATATATGTACGGCTCAACAAAGAAACGCCTATATCACTTCCAAGACTGAACAAAACTACTGTTTCGCTTTGCAAACACACGGGGAAAGTTCTAGACATCAAATGCAATGCACAAAATAACACACAAACCTCACGCACACATGGCACATAACTCACTCCTGATTGATTTTATCAAGACACTCTAGTCAAAGTAGTTAAGCTTATACAATTTAAGATCTTTATACAAGAGTCAAAAAATGAGCCTAAGCATCACAACCAAAGTACTCACTATTCTCAAGGCAAAACAAAGTCAAGAGATATTGCTTCAATTCAAAATACAACACAATGGCTCCAATTCCTAAAAAAATAAAACTAGCTACACCCGGTTCAAACAAAGCCCTTGGAAAAGAACCACGGCACAAAGAAAAACCAAGGGGTAATTGATACACTACCTAACAAAAGAAATATTTTTTTGTCTTTCTCCTTTCAGCTTAAATCCCTCAAGAAAATTGTCTAATAAGATCCATCATCGGTAAAAGTCCAATCTTTTCTATTTTGGTAAAAAAAAAAAATTATTCAATTAAACTAACACAACTAAAATAGCATAGAAAGTCACCCAGACAATCTCCTCACCCCACACTTAAAATTGTGCATTGTCCCCAATGCACACCCATACATACAAGAGGGTAAAAGAAACTCCCTGGTAGGCCAAAGGTCGAAGCACTAGCAGCTCATGGGTTACTCAGACTTCTCCCAAGCCTGGTCCTTCGTGCAGGTACCTCACACTCAATTCCAACCATTTGGTTTGTTGTTGAATCCTTCCAATGTCTTTGAGTTCCATTCTCCTAGAAAATCAAAAATTGACACTACAAAAATAATACAATTACAAAGGAAAAAAACAAAGCAATAAAGCTGGGTTGCCTCCCAACAAGCGCTTGATTTAATGTCGTGACACGACGTGAATCACTTTTTGCCTCCACCTTGAGCTCATGAATTCAACCCCAAGTTTTGATTCAAGCTTATAATTATGCTCCTGGGGTGGTGGAACGAATATAACTGGCCCAAGGAAACTATGTAGTATTGTGCACTTCTTGGCCTTTAGATGAGGTGTGTAATTTTGACTTTCTGGTAAGAAGAATTCCATAATGTAGGCACCTTGTTCCTCATTCCTTGACTCCTCAATCAGATTGGATGACTATATTTCTATATCATCATCCAAACACAATGTGGAAAAGTGCTTGGAGTGTGGACCAATGCGCTCAACTACATGAACATCGGGACTGTTTACTTCCTCAACACCCATGACATTAGAGTCAACTAAATATGTATCATCAATGTCCTTGGTTGAGTCTAGTATCTCTTCTACAACATCGACATCCTCAAAATCTAGTTCGATTGATTGTTGGAGTTCTACTCTGACCTCCTCCCTTAGCACCTTAATTTTTGCATCTAATACAAGCTCCTTTTGGCTACTATCCACAATATCAGATGGTTGAGCATTAAATGCTTCAACTAATTGATGCACTAGTGCCTCCAGGTTGCGAATAGTAGAATCTTGCCTTTGTATGTGCAGTTGTTTCTCATTATCTTGTTTCACAAGGCACCTTAGCATATCCTTGATCTTTTTCAGGTCATCATCCCTGGGTTCTTTGTTCCTATTAACTTCACAAGAAAAAGAAGAACCATCAAAATAAGGGGTTGGGGGAAGATAAGAAATATAAGTATAACAATGAAAGTGACCATCTTGACCACCACACATATCACATACATTCCACACATAAGATTGAATTGGTGCACATAACTCGCTCTCGGAAATATTTTGATAAATTTTTCATGGGTGGTTTCTTCCAAAATAAGCATGAGGAGGATCAAAAGTAGAATTACCAACATCAAACTCTCATAATTCCATGATGTCATGTTTTTTTTTTCAAATTAACAAATAAAAATCAAATAAAGAAAATAAAAATCAAATACTAAAAAAAACAAGTTCAAACTTGAAACCTAGCAATATGTACACCTACAGCTACACCGTTAGTTCTCTAGAAACGGTGCTAAAATTTGATCACGCCCAAATCTAGTCCTAAAAAGGATAAGTTGTCGCTGCAAATATAATCCGGTCTAAAATCCAGAGTCGAATCTCACAGAGAACTAAGGTTTCACCATAATTGTTTTAATATCGCTAAGAAGACAAGCTCGAATAAATTTCTAAGTTATAAATATTAAGATTCTTATATCTAACTAATTGACTAACAAACTAAAGCAGTAAATTAACAACTAAAGATACTTAGGGTTGGAGACTAAATTAAGAAGGTCTAGAGTTATGATTTCCTCAAATGTTGGAATCCTTCCCGCTATGTTCCCTACAATTTCGCCTATGTATTCTCTACTGATCGTGAGAACTTTAGGCGCCGTAATTCTCTCTCGAGCAACTACAACAGTTTACTAGACATATTCTCTCGAACTACGCTAATTGGCTTTATCTAACCGCTCATTATGTCCATGTCAAGGCTTTGTTATTTCTAAACCTACCTTTAAACCCGCTGTATTGATTTATCACATACGTTAGGAGTGACGTTGTTCAACAACCACCTAAATATGTATCCTTTATCAAGAAACACATAATAAATAGGCACAGCCAATCGATGGCCATTCAATCAACAACAATAAACACGTAGTTGAACAAGTAGAGAAATCCAACGGCTCAATTATATAAAAACATAACAAGAATTTATCCTACAAAAGGTTCCATCAAAACCCTAGATAATAAATTATCTATTCATAATAGTAGGTAAAACTACAATACTAAAAGTCATAACCAACAATGAAAAATAGGAAGAGGAAGGAAAAACTCGTAGAAGAATTCCCCGCTTTTCTCCTATTGTGTCTCTACCTCCTTAGGTTGAATTTGTGTCAAAAATCTGTCCAAGGTCCTCAAAATATTGTTTTCCATGTATATATACCAAGTATGGTCGGTCCCAAACAATTATACCTTCTCCTAAGCGAAAAAGGACACTTTCCGCGGTCGGGCACGGACTTTACCCAGTGTTCTGCCTCAAATCCGCGTCCAGATCCGCGGTTGGAGGATTCGACCACGTTTTTCACCCTGTTCCGGTTAGAATTGCAAAAAACATAAAGAATGAAAGTTGTATCCCTTTGAGTTATATTTCCAACCATATATTGTATAGTCCAAATGGAGTTCGGAGCAAAAGTTATGTCTATTTTACTAGACAGTGCGCAATATGCCTACTTGATTCTTCGTATGTTCTTAACTATCAAATTTGGTCCCCGAACACAATCCCGGTTAATTTCTTGGGATTTTACTCAGACTTCAAAGCTCCAAATTACTTGAATTCATTCCATAACATCTAAATAGCTCGAAATCACTCCTACAAGGCATAAAACACACAATTACTGCAAAACACTAGCAATTAAAGCTCAAACTCAATTAAAGTGCAGTAAATTAGAGTGTAATAAGTTGACAAAAATACGCAATTATATCCTATCATCACTAACCGAATACTCAATCGATTTCTCCATAGCAAAACACAATTCATTCCATATGAAAATTGAATGAAATGAAGCCCAACTTAAAATATTTTAAAGTATGGGGTTGCTTAGCTAAAGTACAAGTTCCTAAATTCAAAAGGGTAAAGCTTGGACCGGAAATCATTGATTGCATTTCCAAAGGATATGTAATAAATAGTAAGGCATATCATTTTCTGATTCATAAATCAGAAAATCTCGATATTCATATTAATACGGTAATCGAATCAGATAATGCTGAACTTTTTTAGAATATTTTATCTGTATAAAAAGGAATGTGACTCATCTCGTGAAAAATGTAAGTGACCTCGGGAAGAAACAAAAGAAAATACTCCTAACAAGGAGAATCCAACGCATGTAAACGTCAAAGGACTTGTGCTTCATTTGGACCAGATTTTCTAATATTCTTGTTAGAAATGAGCCTCAAACTTTTAAAGGATAAATGACTTCCTTAGAAGTACAATATTGGAAAGAATCAGACAATAGTGAGATAGGATCCATATTAAGTAATCATACTTGAGAATTGTTTGATCTTCCTCCAGGAAATCAACATTTGGGTTATAAGTGGATGTTCAAAAGAAAAATGGATATGATGGTATTATTGACATATATAAGGCAAGATTAATTGTTAAAGGGTTTAGACAATAGGAAGGTCTTGATTACTTTGACAAATACTCGATGGTAATGATGATAACATCTATTCGGGTGTTAATAGCATTAGTCGCCGTATATGACCTTGAATATGTATTGCATTCCAATATACCCAAGACTATGTATTGCATTACAATAATTATCCCGTGGTTATTGAGATATATAGTGATTCAAATTGAATCACATGATTTACATAAACAAAACTCATAAGTAGATACGTTTTTATCATTGGTGGAGGAGCAGTGTCTTGGAAGTTGTCCAAATAGACATGAATCGCCCGCTCTACAATGAAGTCTGATTTTATAGCTTTAGGTAAGGCCGGTGAAGAAGTTCCGAAATTTCTTAGAAGATATTCCATTTTGGCCCGAACCTTTGGCACCTATATGCATATATTACGACAGTCAAGCAACAATAGGAAGGGTTGAGAGCATTATGTATAACGAAAAATATCGTCATATACGACGAGGACATAAAACCGTTAGGCAACTACTCTCTAGGGGAAGTGTGATAATTGACTACTTAAATTTAAGCGATAATGTGTTGGATCTACTTACAAAAGGCCTAACTAGAGAGGTAGTTGAGAAATCATAGAGGGGAATGAGACTATGGTCGAGGACAAGTCACTGTGGCGGTAACTCTACCTAGAAGACTGCAGATCCCAAGATTTAGGCTCAAGGAGATCAAACAAAGTCATTAGTGACGGTTCAACATTGTCAAATGAAACTTGGTCCGTTCTCATGTTAAAGACAATGTTAAGTAACAAGGATAAAACGTTAAGGATTTTTAATGGTTTCCATGTCTGATACGGGATATATCAAATAATGTATCTACGGGATAACACATTTAGGAATCACCTATGCAAGTGTGAAGTGTAAGCCGTTTCAAGGAGAATTCTGTAAAGCCATCTCTACATGCACTTATGAACCATGCGGTATTCATGGCTGAAACAAACAAAACAATGAGAACCAAAACGGTTAAGGCTTGATTGTGTGACTCATAATTGTCTAGATGTAACGATCCAGTTTGTCGTTTTAAAAATTTATGCTTCGTCCAGTGACTTAAGGTCTCGAATAGCTTCGCAATATGTATTATGACTCGTGTGTGTGGTCAAGTTTAGTTTTCGAAAGATTCAGAATTTAAATTAAAGAAAAATTCTCACGTCGAAGCTTAAATAGAAAGAGTTGACCGGAGAGTTGACTTTTGAGTAAACGACCCCGGAATAGATTTTTTGATAATTTCAATAGCTTAGTATGGTGATTTTGAACTTAGACGTATGTTCGAATTTGGATTTGGAAGTCCGTAGGATAATTCGACAAATTTTGGCGAAAGTTGGAAAAATATAGGATTTTGGAAAAGTTCGACCGAAGGGTAAAATTTTGATAACGAGGTCGGATTTCGATTCCAAAAATTGGAACAGCACTGTTACGTCGTTTATGAATCGCGTGCAAAGTTTGAAGTCATTCCGAATTGATTTGATATGTTTCGGCGCAAAATATACAAGTTGGAAAATTTTAAATCTCACAATTCAATTCTTGGCACGATTCAAAATTTTAGTGTTGTTTAGCGTGGTTTAAAGCATCGACTAAGTTCGTATTATATTTTTGGGACGTGTTGGTGTATTTAATTGAGATTTCGAGGGCCTCGGGTGGATTTCGAAAGGTTATAGGATCGATTTAGACTAGAAGAAAAGCTGCTGCATTTTTTTCACAGTGGCATGAACATGAGTCGTGAACAGTAACACGCATGAACAGTACCGCAAAACAAATCTGGACAGTGTATAACGAGTAGTCCGAGTTTTCTTCCATTTTTTGGACTTCCAAGCTCGGTTTGGGCGATTTTCAGAGGCAAAGTTTACCACAAAACTTGGGGTAAGTGTTCTTGACTCCCTTGTGATTATATTCCATGAATAAATCTTCATTTTTGGCATTAAATCTGTGAATTTAGTTGGAAGAGTTTGAAAACCCTCTCGGATAGATTTAAGATTTGGAGGTTGATTTGTTATCAGAAATTGATAAAATTGGTATGGTTGAACTCGTATCGGAATGGTTGTTCGAATTTCGTAAAAATAATGTCGGGTTCTGAGAGACGGTCCCCACATTGACTTTTGTTGACTTTTAATGTGAAATTTTAAGTCGGCATTTTATTATCCGGAATTATTTCCGATGAATTTTAATGAAGTTATGCAATTAATTTGGATAGATTTGAGCGGTCCGGAGGTTAATTAAAGCAAGAAGGCGATTTTTGGAATATAGGCCTAACTTCAAAAAGGTAAGTATTTTGCTTAACCTCGAGTGGGGGAACTACCCCTTAGGCATCGAGTCTTATGTGCCATTTGTGAACCGTGAAAAAGCCGTTTACGTAAGGTGACGAGTACGTACTCGGCTTATATGTGTAAAGTGTTATTGAGTTAAAGACTTGAGCATATTGTGTGGTGAATTGGATAATTGTTGGTAAATATTTAATCATCTATTTTCCGTGCCTAAATCCTTGTTGTTGTTGAATCTGTTAATATATGATAATTTGATGTGATTGTTACTTGATTGTTTATGTAATTCCGTGAATTTGTTGGTTTGATAATTATTGGAATTGAATTTCATTATGGATTTATCCTCCGCAAATAATTAATTAAATAAGCTTAAGAAGAGGTGTTTATATAATTTTTGAAATATTTGAATTTAATGAATACTTTGCTTTATGTTGAGTAATTTATATCTCTATTGATTGTTTTTGGGTGTTGTACACATTGTGTGGATCTTTTGACTATTGTTGTTAATTTAATTGACTTGGTTGTCGCTTTGGAATTCGGTTGTGGCCACTGGGCAAATTGTGATATGAATTAATTTTGTTATGTTGTTTGGCTTAACCTTAATTTGAGGGAATAGGTGTTGTATCCTAATTGTTACGTGTTAGTGTTGTGTTCAACGTATAGGTGTGGTGACGAGTATCTATACGTTGGTGTCAAGTAATGCATGTGAGTCGTATATTGCGATTGATATGATCTTCCATTAAGCACTACTTAGGCTTAACTTGATGATTATTCATGTTGATGGTATTTCCTTGGTGTTTCATATTACTGAGTATTGGTTCAAGTTGAGATTTATTCCGTGAAGCTAATTGTTTAAGCGAGATTGGTTATAGCTGTTTCCCTTGCGGGGATGATTTGGTTTCTATTGTTGACTCCCTTGCCGGGACGTATGATTTTTTTTATTATTATTATTTGTATTGTTGATTTCCTTGCTGGATTGTTGTCATTGATTTGTTTGGGTGAGGAAGAGTGTAAAAGCAAGAAGGGTGATGCCGTGTATGATATTGTGAGTGAGTTTAAAAGCACGAAGGGTGATATCGTGCCATGTTTATGAGAGAGTAAAATTGTGAAGGGTGATGTCGTGATGTTTTATTTGATTTTATGGTGATGACGAGAGTAAAAGAACGAAGGGTGATGCCGTGTCGTTTCTGTTGATTTCTATGGTGAGGACGAGAGTAAAAGCACGAAGTGTGATGCCGTGCACTTGTTTCTGTGTTATCATTCCCATTGTTACCAGTTTGATATTTACTTTTTCGCCTTGCTTCATTATCGTCATAACTTGATATTTCCCCCTGCACTGCACATTTAACTTGGAATTACGGGGTGAAATCCCGGTAGATTTATCTTGAAGAAACCATGTTCAAAAGATATTTATTTGAAAAGTATAGTTGAAAAACATTTACTTTGAATAAAACTATGTTTGAAAGACTATTATTTGGAAAGAATATTTATTCAAGAAAGTATTATATGAAAGAATCGTATTTGAAAGATATTTATTCGACGAAATTATATTTGGAACAGAGTATTATTCGTAGGAATTATAGGTGAAAGATATTTAATTGAAGAATTTGATTTAACTGGGTGTACTTGTGTTTATTAATTGATGAGCGATATTAAATGGTGATTTTATTGTCTTATTGTACATATCACTGGTTGTTTTAAGTTGCCTTGATGTTATTTTCTTCCTTCTATTTTGTATATTATATTGCACATGTTATTAAACCAGTGAGTGCCTTGACTGTACCTTGTCTCTACTCCATTAAGGTTAATCCTGATACTTACTGGGCACCGCTGTGGTGTGCTCATACTACACTACTGTGCATTTTTGTACAGAGCTAGGTATTGGAGATATCGGGCTTCAGCAGAGTTAAAGCGGGATTATAAGGGTTCAAGGTAGAGCTGCTTGGTCGTCGCAGTCCCTTGGAGTCTTTACATTTCATTGTACTGTTAAATTTTAATCAAACAATATTTGATATTTTTTCCTCGTGATCATTCCATGTATTCAGTTAGAGTTCGTGACTCACTACTACCAGTCTTGGGAATGTTGTATATACATATATTGGTTTCGTTGTAAGATTGAAAAAAAAATGGCTTTAAAAATGTAGTTAATATCGACTTAGCTAGTCATAGAGACTAGGTGCCATTACGAAGCCTGTAGTGGGATTTTGGGTCGTGACAAGTTGGTATCAGAGCTCTAGGTTCATAGGTTCTACGAGTCACGAACGAGTCTTGCAGATCGGTACAGAGACGTCTGTACTTATCTTCGAGAGGCTAAAGAACTGTTAGGAAATTTCCACTTTTTTCATTCCTTATCGTGCAACATTTATTCAGCTTGAAGCATATAGCTTATGTTACTTTGCATTCACTCGTGTATGAAATTGCACACCTGGGATCAACTATGCGCCAATGGTTCCTGATAATACAGAGGGGCTACAAGGGAGCCAAGGATCCTCAACCATGGTCTCAATGTGTCGTCCAGATCAAGGATATGAAAGTATTGATGGAGCATTCAGTTGTGCACATAGGGTTGCAGCAAGTTCTGACATCTGGTTGATAGGTACGATCTTGAGAAGGTTTAGTTAGTTGCCTAATTGTCACAATCATGGTAGGGTTACGAGATGGATGTAGATCTGAAGATAGTTGGTAGTATTAGGGACTATGTGGTTCGTATGGGATTTCCATTTAGTGAAGGGTATATAGTAGCAGTCAAGGCACCGGAGGAAGCGACTTTAACTGTCACGAGTATGACATGCGCCAAACAAATGGTTTGAGGTGTCTTATGACTGGTGTTGTACGAGCAGTGAAGGTTAGTATTGTGGTTCTTCGGACTATGTACTATGGCTTCGCACCAAGTGAAGGGAGCGATCAGATTGTGGGGTCATGTGTTATATCAGTTTGGGCCTGAGATGTATATATGTGGTATTGAAAGGTTCTCCAAAAATTGTATATGATTAAGAACTGAGATTTGTATGGGATGATGCTAAGATTTGCAGTATTTCAGCGTCCTTAATAATTCTACATTTCAATATCAGCTAGGTCATGGAAACAATTTCAGAATACTCGGGGTGCTCCAGTAAGTTCTTATAGTACACCACCAACACGAAATTCTTACAGTGGTTATTCCAGTTATCCGGGCATAGACTTAGTACGAGCAACCGCGACCTCAGAGGGGTTGTTATGAGTGTGGTGATACTAGGCATATCATGAGAGATTGTCCCAGACTTGAGAGGGGTAGATTTCATTAGAACACTCAAGCTACAAGCTTTACTCCAGTTAATACTCCACGTGCACAGTCAGCTAGTGGTGGAGGACAGGCGGGTAGTGGGCGCCTAAGAGGTGGAGGCCCGATCCGTTGATATAATTGGTATGATTTGTCTGAGGCCAATGCATCAGATGGTGTCGTTGCAGGTACGATCCTGATTTGTTATAATAACTCCCCTTAGTTGGATTCGAATCTGAATATTGAGGTCAGGCCTCCTATTATGTCTGCTTATGGGCGAGCTTCGTAAGTTTGTGACCCACTTATATGTTTATCCCTGTTGAGAAATTTGTAGATGTGAACCCGTGTCTGCCATTTTATATTGTACAGCATTGAGGACTATAAGTCCAAAAGTTATGTTTATTATTCACTACAGTTGGTTTAATGTGTTTTGGAATAATTGATTCCAATTTTGTGAATTATATGCCCTACCGATATGAGATTCGTTATGTGTAATGAAAAAAAAATGTTTATGAAATTTATTGAAAAAAGGAGGAAAGGAAATTGAAAATTTCAGTTGGCACAATGTGAAACATATTTGTGATTCAGAGTTGAGGATGAGATCCTCGTATTTTTATATAATGTGAAATATTTAAATCGGACTGCAAGCCGCGATGGAGGTTATGTAAGAACGAGGTCCTTGTGGTGAAATATTTATGAGTTTAAATTCCCCCTTTGTGAAGTTTAATTTGTGCGATAATATTAAAAGGGAGTCATACATGTTAGGCTTATTTGTTGATATTTTATGTTCATATTCAGCCATTTTCGTGCTATAAACATTGAGTTTTAGCTTGTGAGATGAGTTCCCAAGTGGCGTTAAATGTGACTCATTAATCCGAGTAAGTAATCATGAGGTCTTCATGCCTCACATTCTGTTGTCAGTATTTTGAAAATTCGAAATGAGGTGGTGGTTAATATGAGATTAATTGATGATGCTGGAATTAATTAAGAACAACTTTTAAGACTAGAGATGTGGTGATGAACATACATATGGTGTGCTTCATATTCTGATATCATTGTGATAATGCAGGGCTTGTAATGCTGAGATTGGTGTTATTGATATATACATTGTGGATGTATTGTTAGGAGCTGTTTTGGTGTTACTCTGGCAGGTGGATAGGCCCAATTACAGGGGAGACTCTGCCGAAATTTCTGAAAAATTTGGGAGTTAGAAAAATTTGGGAGATTAAAACGTGTAAAAGAAGAGATAAATCATGTTATGTGGTTGAGGTTGAATGATGTGTAAGCGGGGGATAATGTAACACCCCGGAAATAAATTGATGTGTGCATAGGCACGAGTTTCTATAGTCAGTTGAGACTAATACCGTGCGTTGTTGTGAAATTAGGCCTTACGAAAATGTTGGAGTGTAAGAAAATTAATCTTAAAGTTTACAAATATGGTTAAAAGGAAATAACCTCAAATGAGATGATGTTGTCGAGGTTATCTCAAATGCGGTAGCGTGAAATCAACCATGAGTATATGTGTAAAAGTAAAATCATCAATTTAGTAACCTCATAATAATTCTTAGAACGTTCGAGGACGAACGTTTGTTAAAGAGGTGGAGAATGTAACGATCCGGCTTGTCGTTTTAAAAATTTATGCTTCGTTCAGTGACTTAAGGTCTCGAGTAGCTTCACAATATGTATTATGACTCGCGTGTGTGGTCAAGTTTAGTTTTCGGAAGATTCGGAATTTAAATTAATGAAAAATTCTCACTTCGAAGCTTAAATAGAAAGAGTTGACCGAAGAGTTGACTTTTGGGTAAACGACCCCGTAATGGATTTTTTGATAATTTCAATAGCTTCGTATGGCGATTTCTAACTTAGACGTATGTTCGAATTTGGATTTGAAAATCCGTAGGATAATTCGACGAATTTTGGCGAAAGTTGGAAAAATATAAGATTTTGGAAAAGTCCGACCGAAGGGTAAAATTTTGATAACGAGGTTGTATTTCGATTCCAAAAATTGGACCAGCACCGTTACGTCGTTTATGACTCGCGTGCAATGTTTGAAGTCATTCCGAATTGATTTGATATGTTTTGGAGCAAAATATACAAGTTGGAGAATTTGAAATCTCACAATTCGATTCTTGGCGCGATTCGAATTTTTAGTGTTGTTTAGCGTGGTTTAAAGCCTCGACTAAGTTCGTATTATATTTTGGGACGTGTTGGTGTATTTAGTTGAGATTCCGAGGGCCTCGGGTGGATTTCGGAAGGTTAACAGATCGATTTAGACTAGAAGAAAAGCTGCTGCATTTTTTTTTCACAGCGGCATGAACAGGAGTCGTGAACACTAACACACATGAACAGTCACACGTGTGAATAGTACCGCAAAAAAAATCTGGATAGTGTATAACGAGCCGTCCGAATTTTCTTCCATTTTTTAGACTTCCAAGCTCGGTTTGGGCGATTTTCAGAGGCAAAGTTCACCACAAAACTTGGGGTAAGTGTTCTCGACTCCCTTGTGATTGTATTCCATGAATAAATCTTTATTTTTTGCATTAAATCTGTGAATTTAGTTGGAAGAGTTTGAAAACCCTCTCGGATAGATTTAAGATTTGGAGGTTGAGTTGTTATCAGAAATTGATAAAATTGGTATGGTTGAACTCGTATCACAATGGGTATTCAGATTTCGTAAAAATTATATCGGGTTCCGAGAGGCGAGCCCCGCGTTGACTTTTAACGTGAAATTTTAAGTCGGCGTTTTATTATCCGGAATTATTTTCGATGAATTTTAATGAACTTATGCAATTAATTTGGATAGATTTGAGCAGTCCAGAGGTCAATTCAAGCAAGAAGACGATTTTTGGAATATCGGCCTAACTTCAAAAAGGTAAGTGTCTTGCTTAACCTCGATTGGAGGAATTACCCCTTAGGCATCGAGTCTTATGTGCCATTTGTGAAATGTGAAAAAGCCGTTTACGTGAGGTGACGAGTACGTACTCGGCTTATATGTGTAAAGTTTTATTGAGTTAAAGACTTGAGCATATTGCGTGGTAAATTGGGTAATTGTTGGTAAATATTTAATCATCTATTCGCCGCGCCTAAATCCTTGTTGTTGTTGAATCTGTTAATATATGATAATTTTACTTGATTATTTATGTAATTCTGTGAATTTGTTGGTTTGATAATTATTGGAACTTAATTTCTTTATGGATTTTCCCTCTGCAAATAATTAATTAAATAAGCTTAAGAAGAGGTGTTTATATAATTTTTGAAATATTTGAATTTAGTGAAGACTTTGCTTTATGTTGAGTAATTTATATCTCTATTGATTGTTTTCGGGTGTTGTACACATTGTGTGGAGCTTGTGACTATTGTTGTGAAATTAATTGACTTGGTTGTAGCTTTGGAATTCGGTTGTGGCCATTGGGCGAATTGTGATATGAATTGATTTTGTTATGTTGTTTGGCTTAACCTTAGTTTGAGGGAATAGATGTTGTATCCTAATTGTTACGTGTTAGTGTTGTGTTTGACGTATAGGTGTGGTGACGAGTATCTATACGTTGGTGTCAAGTAATGCACGTGATTCATATATTGTGATTGATATAATCTTCAATTAAGAACTACTTAAGCTTAACTTGATGATTATTCATGTTGATGGTATTTCCTTGGTGTTGCCTATTACTGAGTATTGGTTCAAGTTGAGATTTATTCTGTGAAGCTAATTGTTTAAGCGAGATTGCTTATAGTTGTTTCGCTTGCCGAGATGATTTGGTTTCTATTGTTGACTCCCTTGCGTGGACGTTATAATTTTTTTTAATTATTATTTGTACTGTTGATTTCCTTGCTGGATTGTTGTCATTGATTTTTTTGGATGAGGAAGAGTGTAAAAACACAAAGGGTGATGCCGTGCATGATATTGTGAGTGAGTGTAAAAGCATGAAGGGTGATGTCGTGCCATATTATGAAATTAAAAGCACGAAGGTTGATGCCGTTCCGTTTCTGTTGATTTCTATGGTGAGGCGAGAGTAAAAGCCCGAAGGGTGATGTCATACACTTGTTTCTGTGTTAATATTCCCATTGTTACCAGTTTGATATTTACTTTGTCGCCTTACTTCATTATCGTTATAACTTGATACTCCCCCTGTACTGCACATTTATCTTGGAACTACGGGGCGAAATCCCAGTAGATTTAGCTTGAAGAAACCATGTTCGAAAGATATTTATTTGAAAAGTATAGTTGAAAAGCATTTACTTTGAATAAAACTATGTTTGAAAGACTATTATTTGGAAAGAATCTTTATTCAAGAAAGTATTATATGAAAGAATCGTATTTGAAAGATATTTATTCGGCGAAATTATATTTGGAACAGAGTTTTATTCATAGTAATTATAGGTGAAAGATATTTAATTGAAGAATTTGATTTAACTGGGTGTTATTGTGTTTATTAATTGATGAGCGATATTAAATGGTTATTTTATTGTCTTATTGTACATATCACTGGTTGTTTTAAGTTTCATTGATGTTATTTGGTTCCTGCTATTTTGTATATTATATTGCACATGTTATTAAACCAGTGAGTGTCTTGACTGTACCTTGTCTATACTCCATTGAGGTTAGTCTTGATACTTACTGGGCACCGCTGTGGTGTGCTCATACTACACTTCTGTACAAAAATGTATAGAGCTAGGTATTGGAGATATCGGGCTTAAGCAGAGTTAAAGCGGGATTATAAGGGTTCAAGGTAGAGCTGCTTGGTCGTCGCAGTCCCTTGGAGTCTTTTCATTTTATTGTACTGTTTATTTTAATCAAACAGTATTGGATATTTGTCCTCGTGATCATTCCATGTATTCAGTTAGAGTTCGTGACTCAGTACTATCAGTCTTGGGAAGGTTGTATATACATATATTGGTTTCGCTGTAAGTTTTGAAAAAAAAAATGGTATTATACATGTTGAACCTCTTGAAAACTTATATATTATACGCGATGCACGCCTGAAACAATTGACTTCTTTAATATTTTCTGTTTTATATAGTTCAATAGCTGAGTTCTTTTTTGTCACATAATTAGCTGAGGGTTTACAATTCTTTCGTAATTTTAACTCAACAATTTACTCAAAAAAAAAAAACTCAACAAAAATTGTACTAGTTTTTTTACAAAACACAAATAAAATTATCGCCATTAGGATACCTAAAATTCCTAGTTTTGGTGGAGAATCTCAATCTTCTAAAGATTCCTAGCAATTTCTTCGCAAGTCTTCCGTAAACAAAGCATTTTTTCAAATAATTGGACAAAGCTAACAAAATAAAGAGGACTGTGGCATCTTCTCTATGTGGCAGAAGAAGACTCTTACATATTCTACATATTTTTTCAAAGTAAAGATTCCCCCGCCCTGCCCTAACCCACTAATTTAAAAAAAAAATTAGCCCTGCCCTGCCCTTCCCCATTTAGAGTTTCGCCTGCCCAGCCCAGCCTCGCCCCGCCCCAATTGCCATTCCTAGGTAAATAAAAGCATTAAGTGGGAATTGATCCCTAAATTACTTAACATTCAACCAAGTGCACCTTTTAACCTTTTTGGAGTATGGGTGCCAATAGGTAATATTTGATCAATTTTAAAAAAAATATGTACATAAAATACCTAATTTAACAAAAAAAAACAAAAGTTCACGTGCCCATACACTAGGCCAGTGGCGGACCCACGTGGTGGTTAGCGGGTTCAACTGAACCCGCTTCGCCAAAAAATAATATTATGTATATGTATAAATTAGGATTAAAGCTGTGTAAATTTTGTATAAATATTTTATTTGAACACACTTGACAATTACTATTTTACGACTAAAATTACGTACTTCAAAGATTGAACCCGCTTGTATAAAATCTTGAGTCTGCTACTGCACTGGATTATAGATCCACCTCTGCTTAGGGCCCAACAATGGGTTGGAGCATCTCTCACGAATGAATACAAAATAAGCATATTCATCAATTATAATTAAATAATATGTATTCTTACTTCAAATTTCAATTGAAACAATTGTATTGATTTGGTTACAATAACGAGCACGAATAAATATTTGTCGCCTACCCTTCCTTCTTTTTTTTTTTTAGAACAGGGGTCTTTTTTATATATATCACATAATAGAGTATACGACATTCAGTGTGTCCGATAGGACATTACCTACTTGGCTATTACAACAAAATATTATGTCTCGAAGGACAATTTGGTTTCCAAAGGATGCAAGCCTTGAGCAAACATCTTTACTAATATTTTTGACTAGATAAGTAAAACCGTCATAGTCTGAATTTAAAACAGCAGTTACAAAATGAGGGGCATAGTATATAATATTAAGATCCCTGCCATTGTTGTCACAAAGTGCTTTCCTAGTCATCATGTGTGGCGGCTTGTTGGCTACCCTGAATATTTCGTGGATTGCTTGAACCTTCATTTGGATCATTAATAACCTGCACTCATGAATAATATCATTAAAGATTGCGATTCCATTATCCAAAAACAAGTAATGACATCCATTGAGTCTGATTCTACATCTATGTTAGTGTAGCCTTGTTCCTTGGCGATGTGAAGGCATGTTTTTAAGGCCATCAAACCAAGTACCCACTGTCCCCTGCTATCTGTGAAGAGGCCACCAAAACCACAAAGTGATGCAACTTCCTTAAAAGACCCATCAATGTTAAGTTTAATGTAGCCACACGGGGGCTTTATCCATTTAACAACTATGGGGATTTTTTGGTGCGTTACAGGTTCCTTCTCTCTAGGAGTTTGTATTCCATTGTTTGATTATAAGCATAATGGAGGGCCGCTTTGTTTGTAGTATTATTGTACAAGTTATTATTTCTATTGATCCAATTGCCCATATAACGAATGGAAACATATCTTTCCAACTAATAATGACATTCTTTAGAATAACGTTTTGGTCACTTATATTGGTCAATCAATTACTAATGTTGTTCCATCTGCTCGTATCAAGTCCTAATAGTAACCAAAATTCCTTCGCAGCTAGGTGATCCCGTCCAACTCTAGTCCTAAAAAGGATAAGCGGTCGCTGCAAATATAGTCCGGTCTAAAAGTCCGGAGACGAATCCCACAGAGAGCTAAGATTTCGCTATAATTGTTCAGTATTGCTAAGAAACGCAAGTCCAAATAATTTTTTAATTATTGAAATTATAATATTTACTTCTAACTAATTAACTAAGAAACTAAATAATTAAATTAACAACTAAAGATGCTAAGGGTTGGAGATTAAATTTAGGAAGTCTAGAGTTATGATTTCTCCAATTGTCGGAATCCTTTATGTTTTCTATAATTTAGCTTATGTATTCTCTACTGGTCGTGAGAACTTTAGGTGCCGTAATTATCTCTCGAACAACTACAACAATTTACTAGACATATTCTCTCGAACGATGCTAGTTGGCTTTATCTAACCGCTCATTATGACCACGTCAAGGCTTTGTTCTTTCTAAACGTACCTTTAAACCTGCTGTATTGATTTCTCACATACGTTAGGAGTGACGTTGTTCAACAACCACCTAAATATGTATCCTTTCTCAAGAAACACATAATAAATAGGCACAGTCAATCGATGACCATTCAATCAATAACAATAAACACGTATTTGAACAAGTAGAGAAATCCAACGACTCAATTAAATAAAACCATAACAAGAATTTATCCTACAAAAGGTTCCATCAAAGCCCTAGATAACAGATAAGCTATTCATAATAGTATGTAAAAATACATTACTAAAAGTCATAACCAACAATGAAAAATAAGAAGAGGAAAACTCATAGAAGAATTCCCCGCCTTGCTCCTATTGTGTCTCTGCCTCCTTAGGTCGAATCTCTGTCTCAAATCTGTCCAATCCCTTCAAAATACTGTTTTTCCATCTATATATACCAAGTAGGGTCGGACCTAAACAATTATACCTTCTCCTACGCGAAAAAGGATAGTTTTTCAGGTCTGGAGTAGCGGGGCCACGCTAAGCCACGCTAGTGGCCGCGCATATCGAAAAATTTCTGCCCCATTTGCGCGTTAGGTCCGCGGTCGTGGTTTCGACCGCATTTTTTTCACCCTGTTACTTTTGGTATTTGGAAAAATGTAAAACATGAAAGTTGTAGATATTTGAGTTAGCTTTCCAACCATATATTTTATATCCCAAATAGAGTTCAGAGAAATGAGTTATATCTATTTTACTAGACAATGCGCAATATGCCTCCTCGAGTCTTCGTTTGTTCTTAACTATCAAATTTGACCTACAAAAATGATCCCGGCTTAATTCCTTGGGTTTTTACTCAGACTTCAAATATACAAATTACTTGAATTCATTCCATAACATCTACATAGTTCGTAATCACTCCTACAAGGCATAAAACACACAATTAGTGCAAAACACTAGCAATTAAAGCTTAAACTCAATTAAAGTGCAGTAAATTAGAGTGTAATAAGCGACTAAAATACGTAATTATAGCCTATCATCAACACCCCACACTTAAACCATTGCTTGTCCTTGAGCAATCAAACTACACTTTATATAGACACGACCTTTTTAAACAATTTCTCCTAACTCATCACACCAAGAATTTAAAATAGACTTAGCACAAAAGCGTAACATCTTCACCTCAAGATTTGACTTACAAGTCCCACGCATTATTCACAACTCACCCACTTACTCTAACATAGAGGTCAAGGATTACCTTTCCTTCATGAATCAAGTTCCCCCACACAATAAAATTTAAGAACACTTAGGAACTCAAGATAGAAAGAATTCACTTATTCTCAGAAATTAACATTCATATGTCACAAAAGATACACCATAGGTTCCCCGTAGTGTACTACTCTACTGATCGAGCTCATTCAGTGTAAGAACAAGTAGGACTTTATTTGGTTGTAATGTAGGCTGCGGGACGGGTAAGATACATTTAGATATAAGAGTGGCAACACCTCCCTAAGTACTTTAATACATATACTTTAACATTCAAACCCCATACTTATGTCAAACCAAACTCCACCTTCACATCAATGTATTTTACCCCATACTTCTTTAAGCACAATTACATCAAGAGCCACCACTTATCAAGGATTTTTTTTTTCACAACAATACAACTTCTTTTCCTTTTTTTTCAAGTGGCTCTTACTTTTTTCAAAACAGTACACATTTCTCCTTATTTCATTAGTTCCACTCAAAAGCCAAACCAACCACCCCACACTTTAACTTTTACATAAATCATCACAATTCAAGTGCGCATGAGAGGTTAGTAGGTTCAAATAGATGGTTAATTCAAACAAATGAGTAAGACTTGTAATGTGGTTGCCAAAGAAATAATATTACAGGCTCAAAGGGGTTAACTATGATACATAACAATTAAGCGGGTAAAATATACATATCTGGCTCTACAAAGAAACGCCTATATCACTTCCAAGACTGAACGAAACTACTATTTCTCTTTGCAAACACACGGGGCAAGTTCTAGACATCAAATGCAATTCATAGAATAATACACAAACCTCACACACACATGGCACATAACTCACTCAGGATTTATTTCATCAAGACACTCTAGTCAAAGCAGTTAAGCAAATTTAAAATCATACAATTTAAGGTACCTATACAAGAGTCAAAAACTAAGCCTAAGCGTCACAACCAAAGTACTCACCATTCTCAAGGCATAACAAAGTCAAGAGATATTGCTTCAATTCAAAACACAACACAATGACTCCTCTTCATAAAAAAACAAATAAAACTAACTACACTCAGTTCAAACAAAACCCTAGGAAAAGAACCGCGATACAAAGAAAAACCAAGGGGGAATTGCTACACTACCTAACAAAAGAAAATCTTTTTTTTTTTCTTTAGACTTAAATCCCTCAAGAAAATTGTCTATTAGATCTATCGTCGGGAAAAGTCCAATCTTTTCTATTTTTGTATAAAAAAAATTATTCAATTAAACTAACATAGTTAAATTAGCATGGAAAGTCACCCAGACGATCTCCTCACCCCACACTTAAAATTGTGCATTGTCCCCAATGCACATCATAACTATAAGAGGGTAAAAGAAACTCCCTGTTAGGCCAAAGGCCTAAGCACTAGCATCTTATGAGGTACTCAGACTGCTCCCAGGCCTGGTCCTTCGTACGGGTACCTCACACTTAGTTCCAACCATCTGGTTTGCTGTTGCATCCTTCCAATGGCTTTGCGTTCCATCCTCCTAAAAAAATAAAAAATCCACACTACAAAAATAATACAATTAAAAAAAATAAAAAATTATAAAAGAAAGGGGTAAAGCTAGGTTGCCTCCCAACAAGCGCTTGATTTAACATCGCGGCACGACGCGAATCACTTTTTGCCTCCACTTTGAACTTATGAATTGGACCCAAGTTTTGATTCTGCTCTGTGATCATGCTCCTGGGGTGGTAGAACGAATATGACTGGCCCAATAAAATAATGTAGTATTCTGCACTTCTTGACCTTTGGATGAGATGTGTAATCCCGATTTTCTGGCACGAAGAATTCCAGAATGTAGGTATCTTGTTCCTTACTCCTTGATTCATCAAGTGGCTCGGACGATTCTATTTTCATATCATCATCAATACACAATGTGGAACAATGCTTGGAGTGTGGACCAATGCGCTCAACTACGTAACCATTGGGATTGTTAACACCCTTAACGCTAATTACACTAGAGTCAACTAAATGTGTATCCTCAATATCCTTGGTTGACTCTAGTATCTCTTCCATGACATCGACATCCTAAAAATATAGTTCGATTGATTGTTGGTATTCTACTCTACAAACTCCCTTAGCACCTGAATTTTTGCATCTAATACAAGTTTCTTTTGGCTACTATCCACAATATCAGCTGGGAGCATTAAATGCTTCAACTATTTGACGCACTTGTGCCTCCAAGTTGCGAATAGTAGCATCTTGCCTTTGTATGTGCAGTTGTTTCTCATTATCTTGTTCCAAAAAGCACCTTAGAATATCCTTGATCTCTTTCAGGTCATCATCCCTGGGTTCTTTGTTCCTATTAACTTCACAAGAAAAAGAATAACCATCAAAGTAAGGGGTTGGGAGAAGATAAGAAATATAAGCACAACCATGAAAGTGACCATCTTGACCACCACACATATCACATACATTCCACACATAAGATTGAGTTGCTGCACATAACCCGCTCTCGGGAATATTTTGATATTTTTGCCATGGGTGGTTTCTTCCAAAATAAGCATAAGGAGGATCAAAAGTAGAATTACCAACATCAAAACTCTCATAAGTCTATGATGCCATGTTTTTTTTCAAATTAACAAATAAAACTAAAATAAAGAAAATAAAAATCAAATACTAAATAAAATAAAATAAAATAAAATAAAAGGTTCAAACTTGAAACCTAGCAATATGTACACCTACAGCTACACCGTTAGTTCCCCGGCAACGGCGCCAAAATTTGATCACGCCCAACTCTAGTCCTAAAAAGGATAAGCGGTTGCTGTAAATATAATCCGTTCTAAAAGTCCGGAGTCGAATCCCACAAAGAACTAAGATTTCGCTATAATTGTTCAATATTGCTAAGAAACGCAAGCCCAAACAATTTCCTAATTATTGATATTATAATATTTATTTCTAACTAATTAACTAAGAAACTAAAGCAGTAAATTAACAACTAAAGGTGCTAAGGGTTGGAGATTAAATTAGGAAGTCTAGAGTTATGATTTCCCCAACTGTCGGAATCCTTCCCGCTATATTTTCTATAATTTTGCCTATGTATTCTCTATTGGTCGTGAGCACTTTAAGTGCCGTAATTCTCTCTCGAGCAACTACAATAATTTATTAGATATATTCTCTCGAACTACGCTAGTTGGCGTTATCTAACCACTCATTGTGACCACGTCAAGGCTTTGTTCTTTCTAAACCTACCTTTAAACCAGTTGTATTGATTTCTCACATACGTTAGGAGTGACGTTGTTCAACAACTATCTAAATATGTATCCTTTCTCAAGAAACACATAATAATCAGTCAATCGATGGCCATTCAATCAACAATAATAAACACGTAGTTGAACAAGTAGAGAAATCCAATGGCTCAATTATATAAAAACATAACAAGAATTTATCCTAGAAAAGGTTCCATCAAAACCCTAGATAACAAATTAGCTATTCATAATAGTACATAAAAATACAAAACTAAAGGTCATACCAACAATGAAAAATAAGAAGAGGAAGGAAAAACTCGTAGAAGAATTCCCCGCCTTGCTCCTATTGTGTCTCTGCCTCATTAGGTCGAATCTCTGTCTCAAATCTGTCTAATCCCTTCAAAATATCATTTTCCATGTATATATATCAAGTAGGGTCGGGCCCAAATAATTATACGTTATCCTACGCGAAAAAAGACAACTTTTTAGGTTTGGAGTAGCACGGCCGCGCTAAGCCACGCTAGTGGCCGTACATATCGAAAAGTTTCTGCCCCACTTGCGCGTCAGGTCCGCGGTCGCGGTTTCGACCGCGTTTTTCACCATGTTCCGTTTAGAATTTGGAAAACCATAAAACATGAAAGTAATAGACCTTTGAGTTATATTTCCAACCATATATTATATATCCCAAATGGAGTTGTGAGAGAATAGTTATGTCTATTTTAATAGACAGTGCGTAATATATCTCATCGAGTCTTCGTTTGTTCTTAACTATCAAATTTGACCCCCGAACACGATACCGGCTTAATTCCTTGGGCTTTTACTCAGACTTAAAAGCTCCAAATCACTTGAATTCATTACATAACATCTATATAGCTCGGAATCACTCCTACAAGGCATAAAACACACAATTAGTGCAAAACACTAGCGATTAAAGCTCAAACTCAATTAAAGTACAGTAAACTAGAGTGTAATAAGCGACTAAAATACGCAATTATAGCCTATCATCACTAGAAAGTCCATAAAAACGTGTGTAAAAGTTTCTCTATGGCCCTTGCAAAAAGAGCATGTCAGATTAATATTTATGCCAATGTTGTTTAAATAGTTTCTAGTTGGTAACCTTTCATGGAAACATTTCCATATTACGAATTTCAGCTTATTGAGGCAGTTTAGCTCTCAAATTCACTCAAAATCTTTATGTTTGTTTGGTTGACTACCTATTAAAGGGTAGCAAGATTTGCTAGTGAATAGCCCATTTATATTTAGCGACCAAATGGGAGTGTCACAGTTATTCGTACTAGGAGTGATAGCATTAATTTTGTTAGTTAAGCTAGGTTGAAGGATCATAGATAATTTTGATAAGTCTCATGTATTATTATTCCAGATATCCTTAATGGTCAGGAGATTATCTTTTTGAGTGAGAGGACCATATATATACTGGCGGAGGGGGAGGGTATGGTGGATCCAACGACTATTCCAAACACTAAGGTTTGAAGATTTATGGGGAAGCCATGTGATGCCTTTGCTACAGACTTCCCACCCTTGCATGATACTATTCCAGATAAGGAAGAATCTTTTGTGGCTTTCCTAGTACTATGGAACCCTAAAATCGTTTTGGCCCAAGAGGAATATGTGTTAGTAAGGAGTCTCCAAGAAAGGTTAGCTAGATTTACTAGGTTCTTACTCTTTGCTGTGTGTATCCCTAATCCACCTTCGTTCCTATGTTTGGTGATATTGTCACAGTTGATAAGATGTAGTTTTTTAGAGGTGTCATTTGTACCCCATATAAAATTTTGCTGGATCTTATCTATGTTATGAAGGATCTTAGTTGGTAGTAGAGTGTATTGCATTATGTGATTTGGGAGGGAGTTTAGGCATGAGGTAGCCAAAATGCATCTACCTGCCATGTTAAGACAATTTGACTTCCAAGTAGTCAATCTTGCAAGCATATTATCAAGAACAAATTGGAAGTCAGTGGCTTTAAGTTTCGAGCTTTTAATGGGAAAAATTAAGTATTTCCCAAAGGTATTACTATTGTTTATATTGAGAATATTTGAGAGATTGGATCCAATATGTTTGGGGCAATTTTTTGAGATGATAATTTTTTATTTTTCCCTATTAATGGACTGCCTTGACAAGTAACAAAACAAATTTAGGCATGTTTAATGGTGGTGATAGAGTTTTTATTAATCTGGTCCATTAGAGTTAGGTCATCCGCGAAGAAGAGGTATGATAATTGGTACAGTAATCGGATTCCAACAACCTAGATCTACCTTGTGGTTGATGAGCGTAGAAAGCATTTCATGCAGAGTATTAACAAATATGGGGACATAGGGTCACTGTAATGACCCAAAAGGGTCATCCTGTGTATTAGGACTCTATTCTGCGCTCGTTAGCCCTAAAAATCTTATTTTTACCCACCTCGATTTACGTGCACAGTCCGACCATCATTCCGGAAAGCCTTTATGTGGAAAAGTTGAAGAAATAAAAAAATTTGGCATTTAAAAGTGATTTTATTTTACTTCGGTCAACGTTTTGAGTAGACGAATCCAGATCCGTGTTTCGACGGTCTTGGTGTATCCGTAGTAAAATATGGGATCTGGGTGTATGTCCGGAATCGAATTCCGATATCCCTAGCCCTAGAAATGAATTTTTGACTAAAATTGATTTTGAAGAATTTGCTCAATGCTTGATTTTGATGGTGTTGGGTCCGTATTTTGGTTCCAGAGTCCGGTACAGGTTCATTATGATATTTAAACCTTGTCTATGAAATTTGGTAAGAAACGAAATTGATTTGACGTGATTCGGACCTTCGGTTGAGAAAATAGTAATTTTAGGTGTTCTTGGGAATTTCATTGGTTTTGGTGCTAAATCCGTAGTTTTGGGTGTTATTTTGGATATTTGATCGCACGAGCAAGTCCGTATGATATTTTTAGACTTGTGTGTATGTTTGTTTTGTAGCCCCGAGGACTCGGGTGAGTTTCGGATAGGCCACGGGTAGAATCTGTTGTTATGGTGCACTAACATTTTGTGCTTCGCGGTCGGAAGCCTCTCTCGCGATCGCAAAATGTAAGTTGGGTTAGGGAGTCATTTACTCTTTGCGAACACGGAGACTGGGATGCGAACGCAGAGCAATGAGTGGTTTTCCCTACGTGAATGCGGCCATCTCGACGCGAATGCGATGGCTTAGGGAACTGGGGGAGGGGTCTGGGTGATCTTCTACGCGAACGCGATCAAAGGGTCGCAAACGCGAAGGCCAGGGGGAGTAGCCTTTTGCGAATGCGTAGTGGGTCTCGCGAACGCATAGGCCTTTCTGGCCGATGTGCATCGCGATCGCGACAAGTCTCTCGCGAACGCGATGAAGATTTGTCAGTGTTTTTAAAAAAAAAAAAAAAATGGGACTTAGTCCCAAATTTTATATTTCAATCTTAGAACTCGACCTGGGGAGAATTTTGAAGAGGGATTTCAACACCAAATCATATGTTTGCACTTCTTAACTCGTTTTCTTCAATTTTGATCATCATTCATTGAATTCATAGCCTTAAATCTTGCTCTTTAAGGGTAGAAATTAGGGATTTTGGGGGAATTGATAATTTTACATATTTGGGGATTTAGATCTCGATTTGATGTAGGATTCCGGAACTAATTACATATTCGGGCTCGGGGGTAAATAGGTAAACGAATTTTGGTCCGAACCTCGAGTTTTAACCAAGCGGGCCCAGGGTCAGTTTTTGACTTTTTGGGGGGAAATTTGGGAATTCTATAATTGTGTATTGAAATTGATTTCTTTACGATAATTGATGGTATTAAACTAATTATGACTAGATACGAGTGGGTTGGAGGTGAATTCTAGAGGAGAAGCTGTACTTGAGCAGTGAGTGGCCTGCGGATCGAGGTAAATGTTGTGTCTAACCTTGACTTGAGGGTTTAGGAACCTTTGAATTATTTGTTAGGTGATAAATCATGTGAGCAACGTATACGTGAGGTGACGAGTACCTATGCGCTGTCAATTTACTTGTTTTACCTGTTTTCTTCCGTTTTCCTTTATATTGTTTTCCTTCTTGCTTTACTTGTTACATGTCTAACTGTAATTCCGTGCTTAATTGTTACCTGTTGGATATTTGTTCTCCCATATAATTATTGTTTCCCCTTTTATTGGTTTAAACTGTTCTTATTGGAAATTTCTGTGATATCCTGGATTGGTCTAGATGAGTAGTAGTAAACTTATTGAGTTTTATTGTTTATACGGCTCCCGATTTCGTTGTTCCAGATTTCAAGTGTTGGTAAGGGCCTTGTGTGGATTTTATGAATTTTTTGTACACTATGTGTAATTTACTATGATATGGTGGGATCATATTGCACGCCGCAACATGAGGATAAGGGAGGATTGAGGAGGAGAAATAAGGGTGAATATGATTATTCGGTGAGATCGGGTTACACGCTGCAACAGGAGGAATAAGGGTGGATTGACACTGAGTAATAAGGGTGAATCATTGTGTTGATATTGATATATGGTGGGATCGGGTTGTACATCGCAACGTATATATATGTTATCTACTTTTATTGTAACTGTTACGGAGGAATAAGAGAGGATTGGTTGGATCGGGATGCGCGCTGCATAATATGGCTATAGTTGGATATTGATAAGACACTGAGGTTACATATTTATTGTTGCAATTTACTGCTTTAAATTACTGTACTTCTTTTCCTGCCTTATTATTTATCGATTGTAGCATATATTGTGGGTGTCCTGCCGTAGCCTCATCACACTTTTGTCGAGGTTAGGCTCGGCACTTACTAGTACATGGTGTCGCGCCCCCTCTTTCCTCGCGGATATCGGGTTTATGACATTCGGTTGAGACAACTCTTCCTTTTGGGAAAGGGGTTTGTGTTTTTGAGAGTCGCCACCTAACAATTTTTAAAGGTGCGTTAGGACACCAAAGGGGTTCATTTACAACTACGTGGTTAATCAGAGATAGGGTAAGGGCTTGAAATTATCCAATGGGGAAGGTGTTAGGCACCTCTCAGGATCCACAAGTGTGGTTCCCGGCCAAACAGCTTTTGTAAATTTAAGCAAGTAGCAAATAGGAAATTAATGTTTAAACAAGTAAAGAGTTTTGAAAGACTCATAGTCTAAGAAAACATGTGTTACAAAACGTTTTGAAAATACTTAATATTTGAGCAAGGTTTTTTGAAAGAGTTATGATCTAAACATGCATATAAAGGATAGAGGGAGTCCTAAGTTGTTTGTCATATGGATCACATCAGTACAATACCCGGTAATCACTCCTCAAAGAGGGGCTACACGTGGTATTAGCGTACTCGTCATCATATCCATATTCTACCCTTTCCCACCCCGTGAAGGTAATTAAAGCGCGTGTTGGTCACGAACTCTATTGCATGATGTTACCCGTCCCTTCCTATTAGTCCCGGAGGAAATTAGGACTCCTATCCTAAAGGGAGGTGCTAGGCAGACCCTCAGTTTTAAAGGTAAAAATTCTAGGGCGACAGATAACAAAACAAGTAGGACTGCAGATAAAGGGAAAGCATGGAAAGCAGATAAAGGCTCAAGTATTCCTCCACACACAGTACATATAGACATCATGACTCATACACAGTTAAGGTCCAGATTCAGGTTCAGATCCTAAGCATGGTATCTAAGTGATAACACAAAGACAGATTTATTGCATAACTCAGAGAGGAAGTCTTAATCAGGCCTACTGGTTTTAAACATGCTGACAGTTGAACACTAATCACAAAGGACAGTTCTGGTTTTATTTCTTTATGGCTGATTACCTAAGACTTGCCTAGGCGTGTAGTAGTTGTGATGACAATTCCAGGTCATTATACCTAATAGCATGCAGTTCTAAGTGTTGCAAATATTCAGAGACTAATTACCAGTTTGTTAGAATAGGAGGACTGTTTTATACATCTTTATTTAGACTAAGTGTAGTTAAATGAGTGCGATCCTATAACATGATGTCTAATGCAGAATGATGCGTATGCAGTTGCTAAAATAGGATCTCTAAATGCACATAGAATCACAACATTATGCACAGTTTCAGGAATAACATAGGTGACCGTTTTTAATGTTGTTTACCTAGAACAGGATCTCTACGTGTATAGCATGATTGCATATTTGTTAACACATTTATCCTAAGACAGGATTTCTAAATGTACATGGCAGCGTAGAGCATGATTGTAAAGTACTGGTTATTAGCACATTTTAGCACAGGACTTTCGAAATGAGATGCCAATAGATGCTGAAAACAGTAAGTGTAAGACCTAGGGAACATGGTCTCTAATGCATGATCTTGCACATATGAGTCCTAAGCATGGTTTCTATTGCGCAAATAGGGAATAAAACCTAATAGCATGGCTTTTACCCTCTAATAGCTATAGCATGCATATTTACCCCTCCCTTTTCACTGTCCATCCCCAAAGAGTTGTTTACAAATTATTACAAACCTCTGAATATGAATTACATAAGGAAAAGAAGAAGTTAACTATAAGGAGCCTTCCATTGTAGGCCCAAGTTTCCAGATCCTCAATTGCCATTGGTTCACAACCCTTCACATGATCCAGGTGTGTCAAAGTACCCTAAGGATCTGAAGGGATCCCGGGCAGTGTTCACACCTAGATTTTCATAGCCAAGATAGAGTAAGTGCAGTGTGGAATGGCCAGCCTTTGTGTGTCAAAGTTCAGAGGGAGCTCAAGGGTCCCAAGGCAATGCTCACACAGAAGGGGCAGAACTTAAAGGGTCTAAGAGTATAGTGAGAGTGCTTGATATAGTTTGAAAACTTTGGATAAGAAAACAGTTTTGGAAAAAAAGACTTAATGGAAATATAACAAAAGTTTAACTGTTGGAAACAATTTGAAAGAACATGAACACCAATCTCACAACCAAGGCAAAGTCAGCATCACACAAAGGACCCAGAATGATCCAACAACCACAACAAGGGAAAGGGGGTTTGAGGGACACATAGGTGCAGAGTACTAAACATGTAACAGGTAGGAACATGCATAAACAATCAGAGATCCTAAGGGTACAGAGGATCAACAGGGTATAGGATGAAACTAACATGGCAGTACCAACCAGTTTAAGACAGTAGAAGATGCTCTAATCTAATTAATGTACCAAACATAGGCCTGAAGATTCACATAGAACATGTATCAAGTACATAAAGACATGCTAGATGGAATCCAAGATCCTAGTTACATGTTGAACAATAGAATAGTAAGTAAAAGAAAATTAGAAACACAATGAACTGCAGCAGTAATAGAAACATGTTGGTTTGAGAACTGAAATATGAATTAGAACATACCAGTGAAATGAAGAAAGCAGTAACACAAAGCAGAAGATAAGAGATGCACAGTAGTTAGCCTTGGCTTGCAACTGGGTAACTTAGAATAGTAATAACTAGCACAGAAAAAAGAGAGAGCAGAGAGTTTTTAGTTGTGAGAGAGAGAGTTGAACCGATTAGTTCGTGACTCTGTTAATGAAGAGTGAAGTATATATAGTTTGAAAATAGGCAGAAAAATATGGTAACAAGTAATAGTTCATCATAATTATAGAAATAAACTCTAATTAGAATCCAATTAATATAAGTACTCCCTTTAATTAAGGAGTCAATGTTCAACGGTAACAAACAGTGATAAACAAGGAAAGAAATCAATTGAGAAGCTGATTTTAACATATAAGTAGTAGTAAAAGTAAAGAGCATGTGATTAAGACTAAATACAGAATATCCTAATTAAGGAAAATGTATAAGAACTAATTGACAGCAGGTTTATTCATAGAAATAAGGCAAGAGATAATTCTGGAAATCAACAAGAAAATCTCGAGTGAGATTCAAAACTCAAGAAATCAGTATTAATCAAGGAAATATCACACATATAAGGAAATAGTCGAAATCAGTAGGGAATATTGTGTAAAATAAATAAAGTAATAATCACAGTTATTCAAAGATTCAAAATGGTAAAGATGTTGCTGATTTAAACGGAATAACACATATTAAGCAAAAATCAGAAACCCGAATCACACAATTAGGGATTCACATCAGAACACAACAAATAATTAAAGAACCCAGCAGACAATCATGATTTAGACAAAACTAACGAGGTATCAGAAACCCTAACAGCAATCATAGGGAAAAAATCACAAAATCAAATAATACTCATGAAGGCAGAGTAGTTATACTAGAACAGATAAAACAATATTGCAAATAAACTCGGATTCACATATTGAACCAAGAAATTTGGGGCTTTTTATCAAAATGACTCAAACGAAATGGAAAGGCTCAAATAACGTTTAAATATGATAATGTCATGAAATAATACTAAGAAACCAGAAAAAGAACTGTTTTGTAAAGGATTTAAAAAAAACCCTAGTTTTGAAAAAGATGAAGAACCGTTCAGGAAACAGGAAAATCTTTAAAGAAATCATGGAAAGACCTCATAATAGGTATAGATCTGTTACATATCTAAAAGGATCGGAAGGTCTAAAGTTAGGGTTTCCAAAGAGAACCCAGAAAGGAGAAGAAAAACTCAAAATATTACCCGTTTCAACCGGAAAGTGGTAGATCTTACTCGGACGGCCATGGGTGGCCGGAAAAATGGCATGAGATAGTAAGAGGTGAGTGAACCGCCTCTGGTTCACTTGAGGGCCTCAAAAGAGGTGACACACGTTAAGGTGGGATCCATAAGGCTGTAGATGGTGGAATCGCCATGGATTCTGGCAAGGCGACGACCGGAGAAAGGAGGAGACAGGCTCAGCAGATGGAGCATTTAGNTATTGGGTTGATTAAATGGGTTATGGATCAGATTTAATTAGGCTAGAATTTAAATAATAGTGGCTAACTATTAAATACCCAATTAAAAAATAGATAAATAATTTATAAAAATAGCTGATAATTATAAAAATGAAATTGGTGCTTAATAAAATTAAATTAACATGATTAATTAGTATTTAAAATATAAAATGACTAATTATTGGGCCAAAATAACATAAAATATATGATTAAGTTATAATTGCAAAGTTATTGCAATTATAGCCAAAGAGTGCCAATCTGGCTAATTGTGAAATAATTTGGTCTCAATAGGATTAAAAATAATATATTAAGTCAAGAAATATTTTTTGAAATCATTTGTAATGCAATTTATAATTAATCATTATAAATGAAAACACTGGATGAATTAAAATAAATTAATAAAAATATGGTAAAATTATAGAAAAATACCAATAGTCGGTTGTACTAATACTACACTCTGCACTTCATGTGCAGATTTCGGAGCAGGTTGTGGCTGATTGAGAGATTTGACTCAGGTTCATAATTGGAGACCCAAGGTAGTCCTGCTGGCATTCGCAGGCCTTGACGTCCCCTTCTACATCTCTTTATTACTTTTTTTTCCTTCTTTCCAAAAATAGATGTAATTTTTTTTTTGACTCATGCTTGTAGAAAAGCATAGTGTGTTCGTGAAATTATGACATCAGGTCTCTAGGGAGGAGTAGAATGTAAATATTTTCAATTTCTATATACCTTACAGTTATTCTGCTTTATTTTGCTTGATTACTGTTAATTACTAAAATGGACATGAACGGTTAAACAATCTCTAACGTTGGTTTGCCTCTCAAGTGTGATGTTAGGCTCCATCACGATCTCGACGGTGACAATTTCGGGTCGTGACAGTCACCCTATCTAATACCTCTGCTGGGGGAAAAGTAATCAGTTCTAGATCCATTAACCAGGATGGCTATTTTACTAGCTGAAACACAGTTCATAATGAGCTTAGTGATATTTGGGGGAAATTTTAAAAAGGTCAAAGCTCTAAAGACAAAAGACCATTCAAGACGGTCAAAGTCCTTTTCAAGATCTATTTTTAGAACCATATTGTATTTCTTACCACGATATTTATTCATTTTAAGTATCAATTCTTGAATAATGATAGCATTATCACAAGATTTTCTATTTTTAAGGAAGCTAGCTTGAAAGGGGTTGATTAGAGTATTTAGGAAGGGCTTCAAACGATTAGTAATGATTTTATAAATAGTATTGCATAATCCTATGGGTCTAAAATTTTTTAAGTTATTGGCATTTGGAATCTTAGGAATTAGACAGAGGAAGGTATCATTTATTCCTTTAGGAATAATGCCATTATTGAATACCTCCTGGCAAAGGCTAGTAACTGAGCTACCAATTATGTTCCAGTACTTTTGGAAGAAAAAATGATGAAGACCATATGGGCTAGGAGCTTTGTAGGGTTTAAAGGAAAAGCAGGCCTTCGTAATTTCAGAATTTGTGATGGGATTATCTGACGAGGCTAAATCTATTTTGATAAAACATTTGGGGTCATTTTTTATACTATTCCCGTCACTAGAGGTATGCGAAGTGGTGTATACTTTTAAATCGCTTGTATAATTAATGATGGCTTCAGGATCATTAATCTAGTTATCTTGATCATTTTTAAAGAAAAAAAATTGTTTTTCCTTTTTCTATTTGTTGCCATAATTTGAAAAAATTTAGTATTCGCATCACCTTCATTTAACCAATGGATTCTTGAACGGAGCTTCCAGTTGTCTTCTTCAATTTTAAGGATGTTATTATAATCCTGTTTTAGAGATGATTTTAAAGCTTGTAGGAAAGTACTTGAGTTGTAGGATGATGAATTATGAATACTATTAAGTATAGCTAGGATACGTCTTTTATTTTTAAAAATGTCACCAAAAGTATTATTTTTTTCAAGTAGTGACATTATCCTTAAATGTGGATGTGGCTTGTGTGTAGGTTTTATTATACCAAGAGTTAGTTACCACGTTTAAGAATTGTGGGTGCTTACACCAAAAGGGTTCCAACCAGAATGGTTTGGAAAAATGGTGGCATTGTTTAGGAATGAGGTTAATAAGTAAGGGGTTATGATCCGAATCGGTTTTAGGTAGGTGGATTATAGAAGCATTAGGAAAATTTTGGATCCATTGATCATTAACAAAAACTTTATCAAGACGTTCCATAATAAGACTATTATTGGTGAATCTACGATTTGGCCAAGTGTATTTGCAACCCTTGTAACCAAGGTCTAATAATTTGCAATAGCTAAGACTAGGCCAAAGTTTTAGTGCACGTCTACGGTTCAAAGGTCTACCCCCTAATTTTTCATTATCTCTAAAAACATTATTAAAGACACCACTAACTAGCCATGGGCCAATGTGACTATCCACAATACTTTTCATGTTTTTTCACATTTGATCTCTAATAACAGAATTGTTACTAGCGTATATTGAAGAAAATAACCATTTAAATTTGTAGGACGTACCTCAACTGTTGCATGTATTTCATGATTTCTACGAACAAAATTGTGAACGTTCACTTTGGTATGATCCCAAAGTATAACTATACCACCAGCCTGGCCTTCCGCTGGCACTTCAATCAACTCTGAAAAACAAAAATCATTCATAAGAGAGGCATGAGCATGCATTCTAGTTTCAAGAAGGGTAACCATGCATGGGCTGTGATGAACCATGAGCTCCCTAAAATTTCTTCGAAAATCCTCATTATTCCCATCTCTAGTATTCCAGAAAATGAAATTTGTGGGACTCATCATGTTAACAGTTTGAGTTGGCTTGTGCCCATTCTCCATCATTTCCTTGGAAGGGGTTGAGTCCCCTCCTTAGAAATGGGACTAGGATCATTTCCATGTTCCCTACCGTTGGATCCTGTGGTGGGCGAATGTCCATTGCACATTTGTATAGATTTTGAGGACATAAAAGGATGTGCCTCTTCTCTTGAGTTTCTTTAAACAAGAAGACTTTTTCCTCGTTTAGGTTTCCCAATTCCACCATTAGTTCTCATATCAGGTCTATTTGGTCGATCATTTCCTCTTCCATTGGATTGCCAACATTTGGAACTACTGGAGGATTGAGGTTGATATCCTCCATGTGCATTTTCATGTTGGTATTTTGTGGTTGTTGTTAGGGTTGTGGTGTCTACTGCATCAAGATTGGGTTGAGTGCCGTTAGGGCTTCCGGTGGAAAGAAAGGGAGATCCAAACCTAGGTTTTGGGGTAGTATGGGCACTGGATTGAAGTGAGGTGGTACATTCCATTGGGCTCTCATCTCTTACACTAGATTTGGATTAATTGATGGTGCTAGTGGTTGTAAGTTGTTGTTCACACATACATGGTTCATGTAGTTGCTCATAGCAAGGTGTATACCTTCGACCACTAGTTGAGCTAGGTAGCGTGGATTTTGGATTAGTATCACACTCTCCTGCCCATTGATCATAACATTGAACATAAGACCCTTCCCCATAAGCCCTAGTTCTATCCAGGACAGTGGGTGGTGGTCCTGTGACATTTGAGGTTGAACATAGATTATTGGGGTGCTTGGAAGTTGTTGTGAGAGTGGTGGGAGGTTTGCCATATTCATTGGACGTTGGTGGCGGAGTATTTGAATGAGTCGATATCTCCTCCGGTTGTTTAGTGGAATTCTTTGCATTGTTAGAGAGAATGTTGTCACTTAAATTAGGAGAGATTGGGGAATAGGGAATGATGACATCTACATGAATGCAATTTGGAAGGGTTAGCATACTAGATATATTAGAAGATCCTGCATGCATTGTTTTGGCCACATGTCGCAAGTCCTATTCCATTTTTTCATTATGCAAAATTTGTGTGGGACATGTGTGGGTCAGTGTTGGCAACATTTTTGTCTTTTATTAAAGGGTTCATAGAGCTAATTATATCAGAATTAGCAGGGTTGTTTACTAGGTTATTCATTTGATTTTTCCTATTAGTTGTATTAGAGACGAGATTATCAGAGTTAATAGAGGTATTAGTAATGTCCGTAGAAATTGACATGTCTAAATTTCCAATGGTGTCATCCACGTCAAGATTATTAGGTAATATAGATTTATTTTGTTGAGAAATATTATCAAAAACAATGTGCTCACTACACAACTTAAAGAAGCAGTTTTCTAGATGAAAACCAATTGATTTCTCAACCATTATAGTATTTGTGGTATTGGCCATACGAGCATGGACCTTACTGCCTTAGCTAATGGACAAAGAGCTAGAGTCTTTATTGATAAATTTTAAATTTTGAGTATTGATGTACTTAGTTGTGGAGGCATTAAATATTTTAATATCTATACCTGCCTCCATAGTAGTCTCTTTGACTTCACTTAGAGTTTTCTTCTGCAGTCTTCTTGGTTTCTGAAAAGATAGAGTGTGCCAGTCATCCTCATTGCTTATAACTTTATGTGATCGTTGAGCTTCTTGATGTTCTACTGTTGCCTCCCCATTATTCTCCACATGGGATAGTGGTATTAAGGTGGTAGGGAAGTGGGGTATAATGTGGCCCAATGATCCACATAATTTGCATATAATTATGTCGCCTTCATATCAATTACTTGTTTATACTCTTCAATATGTATGAATTTTGCCACAGGTTGGTCCATCAGTAGTTTCACACATAATCTGGCATAACGCCCTCTTAAGGTAGATGATGTACAAACATCAATATTTAGGAGTCTACCAATTGAGTTTATAATTTTTTGGAGCATAATCCCATCGTAAAATTCAGTAGGTAAATTTGGAAGACGGATCCAAACAGCAGTACATATTTGTTTGGCATCAGAGGCTACAAAGCTTAGCTCTCACATTTGACACAAGAGAAAGTGACCAAATATGAACCATGGTCCATTCTAAAGAACTGAAGTCATACTTTCTTGTTTTTTGGAATTTTGCAATATAGTAATCTGCTCCTAGGACGATTAGAGGAAAATCTCTTTCACCTTCCACAAATCCTGGACTTTTTTCCTAAGGATTTGGTGAAGAATTCTTTTGCCTTGTAATTTTATAATTATGGAGTATTTCCAAGGTATATACATGCGATTACGATCTTCTTGAGAAAGGGAGATTTTTCTTTCTTCAGATGTTGGTTTGTTATTTGCGTGCATGAGCCAGGAGGAAGTAAGCATGTTATTAGATATTGGGACGATAGTATCTGTTGACCCATGTCACTGAATGGGTTTTGAAGATTGACAAATATTGACAAGTTGAACCAGGTCCATCAAAGCATACACGCCTGAACGAAGCAGTTGGCATAAGAATCGTACAAGCATAGGAGATATCAGTGATTGCTGAGTATCAAAGAACTAAGAGAATGTCTCCTAATACGAAAAGATTGCAAACTGATGAAGAGAATAGAAGTTGAATTAAGCAAGGACAGAAACAAAATGAAGGAAGTTGAGTTTGATAAGAACTTGTTCTCCCAGGTAGAACCGGACCAGAACTCAACAACTGACTTTATAAATACTCAAAGTATTACTGCTGAAACTCACGGCACAAAGACGCACAAAGACTAAATTGAATCAAGTTCTGAAAGCAAAATTCCCAGATATTTGCAAGCAGAAGTATTGTGCAAAGGCTACAGTTCAACTAGAAGAAACAGTTCCATCTGTTTATCAGTGAGTCTAGATGGTTGTAGTAGGAGTTTTAACATTGTATCTTTCAGCTTTAATAGAAGCAATTGTAATAGGTACACATTGTTCAAGTTAGAGTTAGCTTGAAGTCTGTAGAAATTAGCTAGAGGCTAGTTGATACAAAGAGGATTAGAGTTAGTCCTAGGATTACAAAAGAGTTTATTTTGTAAGTCCGTTTGGCTCAGAGTTTTTAGTGAAGTGTTTGAGCAAATCCTACTGAGGAGTAGGTCGTGGTTTTTTCACTTTTTGAGCCAGGTGTTTTCCAAGTAAAACATATGTGTCTTTACTTTACTGCTTTATTATTCCGCAAATAGTAGTAAGTAGTACACCAAGGTTCTTCTTATTCAACAGCACTCGAAAATTGGGTACTGCACAATTAACTTATAATATTGTGTAGTATTGAAGTCTAAAACAACAATTGGTATCAGAGCAGGTTATCCTTGAAAAGGCTAACACCTTGGAAAAGATCAAGATGAGTGCACCACCTGGGAAATGGGAAGGTCAATCAACTGCAAGGCCACCACTCTTCAATGGCGAGTACTATTCTTGGTGGAAGAATAGAATGAAGGACCACCTTATTAGAGAGGACTATGAACTCTGGGAAATAGTCACTGATGGACCACTTGCAACAATGAAGAAAACTGCTGAAGTTGTAGATGTACCTAAGACTAGGGCTGACTGCACGACTAAAGATTTGAAGAAATGGGAGAAGAATGCCAAAGCAAAGAAGTGGCTAGTGTGTTGATTAGGACCATATGAATACAGTAGAATCCAAATTTGCACCACTGCCAAGGAAATCTGGGATACTCTACAAGTAGCCCATGAAGGAACAGCTCAAGTGAAGAGGTCTAGAGGTACACTACTATACTCTCAGTATGAAAACTTCACTATGAAAGAAGGAGAGACAATTCAGGAAATGTACACAAGGTTCACAACCTTGACAAATGAACTCAAGTCTCTTGGAAGAATCATACTTGAAGAAGACAAGGTAGAAAATATCTTGACAAGGGTTCTGCCTATCTTCTGGGAAAGCAAGATCACTACTATCCAGGAATCCAAAAATATGGCAACCCTTAGACTGGATGAGTTGATTAGAAACCTCACTGCTTATGAACTCAGAAGGCAAACCATGAAAATGGATACCCCAAATAAGGAGAGAAGTCTAGCACTGAGGATCACTGAGGGGGCTGATCTGGAGGAGGATGAGATGGCCATGATAACCAAAGAATTCAGAAACTTTATAATGAGGAGAAGGGCATTTCCAGGGGAGGAAACTTCAATAAGGCAAAGACACCAGAAAGTCAGCTAATGAGGGATGCTATAAATGTAGTAAGACTGACCATCTTATTAAAAGTTGTCCTCAGTGGGAAGTAGAGTGGAAAAAGGGAAGATATGAGAGAAGGAACAGAAGGAAGGAACAAGTTCAACCCAAGACAAACACAACAAAGGCTATGGTTGCTGCTTGGGGGGAAAGTTCAGATGAAGAATCAGAATATGGTGAGATAGAAGATCAGGATCTCATGGCAATTGGAGAATCTGATGAGGAGACTTATGAAGAACCAGAGGTAAGTGTCTCAAAGCTTAAAACTAAAATAATGTTTTTATCTAAGGAGAAACTATCTGAGTTGCTACTTGACTCCAGAGATGATTCTGAGGAAACAACCAAAGAGAAGGATCAACTATCTAAAGAGTGTGCAATTCTAAAATCAAAATGCATGGACCTGGAGATAAGTGTCAGTGAATCTGAAAAGAAAAACACTGTCTTGATGAACCAGGTTCATCCACTCGAAACTGAGATTCTAGAGCTAAAATCTGAAAACTTAAAGTTAAGACTAGGATATAGTAAAAAGGTAGTTGATCACTCTCATGTCATGTTAGAAGAAAACATAGAAATATTAAAATATAAGATGTATGCCAAGGACGAGAAAATAAGAACTCTTAATGAACAACTTGACAAAGTCAAACATGAATTTGATCGAACCTGTAAATGGAATAAATCATCTGGCGCCCTAATATGGCTTCAAGAGAATCACAGTAGCAACAAAAGAGGGATTGGTTTTGGGAGTCAATTGCATAAGTGGGATCCCAAAAGCAAGTATCTTACTCTCCCTGAAAATAAAATTTGCACCCATTGTGGGAAGCTGGCTACTATAAATACGAGTGTGCTCTAAAAAAGAAGGCCAGTCAGAAAAATGAGAGATTCATTAAAAAGAAAAATTGGCTACCAAACTGGGCCAGAAAAAATCTGATTCATCCATTCTCTCATAGAAAAGGACCCAAACTAGTTTGGGTTCTTAAAACTAACCCCTGATTTCCTTTTGTAGGTTCAAGTGAGAGGAGGCAGCCATATTTGGTACTTGGATAGTGGCTGCTCAAAGCATATGACTAGGAACATGAAACAGTTCCTTTCACTTGAAAGTCTCAAAGGAAGAAATGTCTCCTTTGGAAACGGAAAGAAAGGTGAAATTATTGGGGTTGGTAAGGTAGGTAAGGATGATACACGATCTATTGAACATGTGTATCTAATAGATGGCTTGAAATATAGTCTGAT
>ML399371.1:0-16862 GCA_005239525.1 Nicotiana knightiana | reverse complement strand
CACTTGAAAGTCTCAAAGGAGGAAATGTCTCCTTTGGAAACGGAAAGAAAGGTGAAATCATTGGGGTTGGTAAGGTAGGTAAGGATGATACACGATCAATTGAACATATGTATCTAATAGATGGCTTGAAATATAGTCTGATCAGTGTATCACAACTATGTGACAGAGGTAACCTAGTTGCTTTTACTTTCACAAAATGTGTTTTGATTAACCTGCTTACTGACAATATTGTTTTGCAAGGAAAAAGAATGAATAACATCTATGTCATAGATTTGTCCACACTGTCTGAAAATGAACTCACTTGTCTAAGTGTGTTGGATAGTGATCCCCTCCAATGGCACAAATGACTTGGTCATGCAAGTCTAACTCAGCTTAACAAACTAGTCTCTAAGGACTTAGTGGTAGGACTTCCTAACATTAAGTTCAAGGAAGACAAAGTTTGTGAGGCATGTGCCAAGGGGAAGTAGGTAAGGTCCTCTTTCAAAAGTAATAAAATGGTCAGTACCACCTGGACGTTGGAACTGGTTCATATGGATCTATGCGGTCCTATGAGAACTTTAAGTACAGGTGGTAAGAGATATGTGATGGTACTAGTTGATGATTTTTCAAGGTTCACTTGGACCTTATTCCTGTCATCTAAGGATGAAGAATTTGATATGTTCACCTCATTTGTTAAGAAAATTCAAAATCAATTGGGACATCAACTGGCATCAATAAGATCTGACCATGGTACTGAATTTGAGAATATTAAGTTTGCTGAGTTCTGTGATGAACATGGTGTTAGTCATAATTTTTCTGCTCCTAGAACCCCACAGCAAACTGGGGTTGTTGAAAGGAAAATTAGAACTCTTGAAGACATGGCAAGAACCATGCTTCTATCAAGAAAACTACCTCACAGCTTCTGGGCAGAAGCAATTAACATTGCATGCTACATTATTAATAGATGCATGACCAGACCTCTGATAGATAAAACTCCCTATGAATTACTTAAAGGGAGAAAGCCCATCATATCCCATCTTAGGGCTTTTGGATGCAAGTGTTATGTGCATAATAATGACAAAGATTCTCTAGGAAAATTTGATCCCAGAAGTGATGAGGGGGTGTTCTTGGGATATTCAACACATAAAAAAGCTTATAAAATATACAATAAAAGAACGNCCAGAAGATGAGGAGCTTGGACTGGTGAGGAGCAATGACCACATTGAAGCACCTATGACAGATGGAACAGGTGATGGACCAGGTTCAACAACCCCATACAACTTGACAGGGGGAATTCTGCATGGAAATACTGGACCTGATCCTGTTCCACAACTACAAGACAACATGGAACAATACAGAAGTGAACAACTGATACTCAAATCACACAGATATCAGAGTTCTCACCCTCTTGAGAATATCATAACAGACTTGAGATCTGGAATCAAAACTAGATCCTCCTTGAAAAATTTGTGTGCGTTTGATGCATTCTATCCTTGATTGAACCAAAGAAAATTGCTGAAGCCCTGCAAGATGCTGATTGGGTAACAACCATGCAAGAAGAGCTGAATCAATTTGAAAGGAGTCAAGTATGGAACTTGGTACCCAGGCCACTAGACAGATCAGTAATTGGCACCAAGTGGGTCTTCAGGAACAAGCTCGATGAGGATGGAACTGTTACAAGAAATAAGGCTAGACTGGTTGTTCAAGGATACAACCAAGAAGAGGGAATTGACTATGATGAGACCTTTGCTCCTGTGGCAAGATTGGAGGCAATCAGACTTCTTATAGCATTTGCTGCACACATGGAATTCACTCTTCATCAGATGGATGTAAAGAGTGCCTTTCTTAATGGCTATTTGAAGGAAGATGTATTTGTAAAATAGCCTCCTGGTTTTGAAAGCAAAGAGTCACCTGATCATGTATATAAACTTGACAAGGATCTCTATGGTCTCAAGCAAGCACCTAGAGCTTGGTACGAGAGATTGTCAAAATTCCTACTGGAACATGGGTACAAACGAGGCAAGATAGACAGTACTTTGTTCCTAAAGGGAAAGGTAAAATATCTTCTGATTGTGCAAATATATGTTGATGATATCAAATTTGGGGTAACTACAGAAAACCTTAGCAAGGAATTTGCTACATTAATGGGGAGTGAGTTTGAAATGAGTATGATGGGTGAGCTAACCTTCTTCTTAGGCTTGCAAATCAAACAAACTCCACATGGCACAATGATACATCAACAGAAGTATGTGAAAGAACTCCTCAAGAAATTCAAAATGGAGGATTCAAAGGAGATAGATACCCCAATAGCCACAGCTACAAAATTGGATGTGGATGAACCTGGTTCATCCGTTGATCAGAAGACATACAGAGGGATGATTGGGTCTCTACTCTATCTTACTGCAAGTAGACCTGATATTGTGTTCACTGTGGGACTATGTGCTAGGTTTCAAGCCAATCCAAAGGAGTCCCACCTCACTGTAGTAAAAAGAACTTTAAGATATCTGAAGGGCACCACCGAACTGTGCCTTTGATATCCCAAAGGTAGTAATTTTAACCTTGTAGGATATGTTGATGCTGACTATGCAGGTTTCCTGGTTGACAGGAAAAGTACTTCAAGTATGGCTCACTTTTTGGGCTCCTGCCTTGTCTCTTGGGCCACCAAGAAACAAAATTCAGTAGCCTTGTCTACCGCTGAGGCTGAATATGTGGCTGCAGCCTCTTGCTGTGCCCAGTTGCTATGGATCAAGCAACAACTCCTGGACTTTGGTATAGATGTGGGACGTATTCCTATTTACTGTGATAACACTAGTTCAATTAGTATGACTAAGAACCCGGTTCATCACAATAGAACTAAGCACATAGATGTTAGACACCATTTCCTGAGGGATAACTATGAAAAGGGAATGATCTCAATTGAATTTTGTGCTACTGATCGTCAAATTACTGATATATTTACCAAAGCATTGAGTAGGGAGCATTATGAGAGAAACATGCTTGAATTAGGGATGATTAAGATCACTTAATTGAAAAACAGAATTGAAAAAAAAAGAAAGTTTTTTTTGGCTAGAAATTTTTAATTAGGTACTTAATCAGATTAATCATTGTTCAGTACTATGTCTTTATTGCCATACTCTTTTTCCATGTATTAATATGATTCCCTAGTCACTAATGATGTTTCTCTATCTTTGTGAATCAAGGCAAAATAAAGATTTTTAACAGGATGAACATGGTTCATCCATGATGGTTTACGTGACTAACAAGGTACGTTCTCATCTCCATACATGTATTAATTCAAGTACAGTCATACATGAGCAGGACTCTATCCATTTATGGTTCAAATTCAATTCTCATACTTACCCAAATAATGAACCAGTTTCAAGAAGTCCCGTCTCAATTAATTAGCCTAGTGTTAAGGGGAAAGTAACTGTCTAATCAATGTCCAATCGCTAACAGTTCTTAATCGATTAGGATCCTACTTGGGTTAATACACTTCCGTTATAATCTCCCCAACCACAAGTTATAAATAGGCCATCATTACCCATTGTGCATAGAACAACAGTCGAACCTTGTTCAACTTAATCAACTCAAAATCCCCACTGCCTGTTATTTTCTTCTCTCTCTAACAAAATCAAAATCATGTCGTCTCTTCCACCAGCTTCTTATGACTCATCACCAAACAGAGATTATGATGGGGGAAACTATGAATCCAACTCAAACTCTCCCTCAGTCTATAGTTCCGAGTCTCCTGAAAAATCATCAACCCCAGAACACTCTACAATCCCTGAACCCACACCAAACCCTACCCCAGCCCCCAAAACCCGTCGTGTTAAGGTTCTTGCACGTAAATCTGTGGCTTTTGGTTCAAGAGAAAAATTCTTGGAAGAATTTTTACGTGCTGAGGAAGGCTCCAAACCAGAATCATCCAATGATTCATTCAAATCAGCCAATGAAGACGAAGCACCTGGTTCATCCAGTGCTGAGAAAGGTAATACTGAAGTTACCTCTGATTTGAATTCTGCTAAAAATCGATTTGTGTTGGTGGGGTCTGTGGTGGATGTGGAAGTTCCAAGAAGGTAAAGAAAATTTGGGAAAGAGAAAAATATTGAGAACGAGGGTGAAGTAGATGTGAGGGGATCAGGGGAGGATGGTACCACACTTGAAATTTGTGGCCCCATTCTTGAAAATCTTGAAGAAGATGTCATGGTTTTAGGGGGAATTACTGAAGTTGAGGAAGCTGCTACTGGGTTGGAGAAGTTAATGAAGGAAATAGATGAACATGTTTCTTCTGGGGAAGAAACTTTGGTTGAAAGACTGAAGAAGCTGGGGGACTCATACAACCCCAAGAAGAGAAGGACTCCAAAGTCCAAAAAGTCTAAAGCCTCAATTCCTTCAAAGAAAAGGAAGACTGCTGATTCTGTGGGTATACTTGTTCCTAGGGTACGTGCTACAAGAAATACTGTGCAAGAAGAGGAGGAGAAATTGGAAAAAGCTCTGCAAGAGAGCAAAATAAAGAAGGCAGAGAAGGGGAAAACAAAGGTAGGGGAACCTGTTATTGTTGACGATGAAGGGTTGTTGGACCTGGTCCAACAAGAAGATGAGGCTGCTCCAGTATTTATCAATACACCCAAGCCCAAAAAGGCTAAGACTTCTTCAAAGAAGTCAGCTACTGTGTCCATCACCACTGAGAGTACTGCTTCGAGGACAAGGTCTAAGATAAAGAAGGTGAAGAAAGTACAGATTGTTGGGAGGGATGATGATCCAGAATGGAGTGGAAAGGAAGAGAAGGAGGTTGGAGAAGTGTCTACTAACAGAGTTTCCATGTTTGGAAAGAGAAAAATCTTGAAGGGAAAATTGTTGAAGGATTTGGAGGAGCCTGGAATGAGGTATTTACTGGATTTTCTGGCAGCACAGGGCTGGAAGGACATGGTCCTTCGCATGAAAGGCAGGCTGGTCAGAAATGAAGTTGTGGAGTTCATGAGGAATGCCACAGTCATTGGAGGCAGGGTCACCTCATTGGTAAAGGGAGTTGGAGTCTCCTTTGATGCTCAAGAACTGGGAGTCATTCTAGACATTCCACCTGAGAGTTATGAATACTACACGAGGCAGAGATGGACTTGTTTAGATGGAATAGCCTCATCTCTCAATATCACTAGATTCTTCTGCGACAATGAGAAGGAGCTTGAACCCAGGGCTGTGTACAAGAGTGAGATGACGCTTGAGCACAAACTGTTCTTTGAATTTGTGATCAAATTCCTGCTGCCCAGACAAGAATGAAGACACACTGCTAACTACATGGATTTAACCCTCATGGAGTGTCTGTACAGACGAGAGCAGATCAATTGGCCAGCTTTTATCATCCAGCTCTTGGACAGAGTGGTGAATGGCACCAAAGCCCATGCGATCTCTTATGGCTTTATTCTGACTTCAGTTCTTGCTCATTTTGGAGTTCCTACAAAGAAGGCTGAGATGGCTACTGCTAAGGATTTCTTTGGGAAGGACACTCTGCTGTCTTGTGATTATACTGTCAATGCCCCGGCAGATGAACCTGGTTCATCTCGGAAGCAACCAGTCAACAGCAAGGTTCGTACTCTGGTGCAGGAAAGCGAGTTAAAGGATATGGAGATTCTTCGATTGTAGTCTCGCTTAATTGAGGTGGAAGCTAGCGTGATGCTCTCAAAGTTGAGTTAGCAAAGGAGAAGGAGAAAAATGAAGGTGTTTTACACCAAATGTTGTCCCTTCTACAAACCAAGAACCCAGCCTCATCTGCACCCCCCAGCCTTAGGAATGTCCAGTGCTACCCCTCCAAACCTATCAAGTGCCCAGTTCGGGACAGTGTCTAGTTTGTTTCAGTTTTTATTCTATTTTTCTCATGTTTTGGTTGTTTTGATTTTAATCTGTTTTGGTGCTGATCATCCCTGTTAATCAATGAAAGCTTGTTGTTTTGAAAAATTTCTCAATTTCTTATTTAGCTTACATTATTAGTTTCTTGTGATGATTAATCATGTTTGCACCTGCAGTTGCCTAAATTGTCCATGAGTAAGAATTAAAACTGGTAAGTATCATTTTGCAACTTTTCGATGATGCCAAAAAGGGGAAGATGTGCTGTGTGATATTTATAACCTAATGAACCTGGTTCTCAATGATTAATGCTTAAAAATATACAAAGTATTTGAAGTGTATACAGGATAAAAGCACACAGTCTGTCATCATCAAAAAGGGGGAATTTGTTGGCCCATGTCACTGAATGGGTTTTGAAGATTGACAAATATTGACAAGTTGAACCAGGTCCATCAAAGCATACACACCTGAACGAAGCAGTTGGCATTAGAATCGTACAAGCATAGGAGGTATCAGTGATTGCTGAGTACCAAAGAACTAAGAGGATGTCTCCTAATACGAAAAGATTGCAAATTGATGAAGAGAATAGAAGTTGAATTCAGCAAGGACAGAAACGAAGGAAGGAAGTTGAGCTTGATAAGAACTTGTTCTCCCAGGTAGAACCGGACCAGAACTCAACAACTGACTTTATAAATACTCAAAGTATTACTGTTGAAACTCACGACACAAAGACACACAAAGACTAAATTGAATCAAGTTCTGAAAGCAAAATTCCTAGATATTTGCAAGCAGAAGTATTGTGCAAAGGCTACAGTTCAACTAGAAGGAACAGTTCCATCTGTTTATCACTGAGTCTAGTTAGTTGTAGTAGGAGTTTTAACATTGTATCTTTTCAGCTTTAATAGAAGCAATTGTAATAGGTACACATTGTTCAAGTTAGAGTTAGCTTGAAGTCTGTAGAAATTAGCTAGAGGCTAGTTGATACAAAGAGGATTAGAGTTAGTCCTAGGATTACAAAAGAATTTATTTTGTAAGTTCGTTTGGCTCAGAGTTTTTAGTGAAGTGTTTGAGCAAATCCTACTGAGGAGTAGGTCGTGGTTTTTTCACTTTTTGAGCCAGGTATTTTCCAAGAAAATATATGTGTCTTTACTTTACTCCTTTATTATTCCGCAAATCGTAGTAAGTAGTACACCAAGAAGAACCATGTTCTTCTTATTCGACAACACTCGAAAATTAAGTACTGCACAATTAACTTATAATATTGTGTAGTATTGAAGTCTAAAACAACAATATCAATAATGATATCCATATTTTCCTCTCCTAATTAATTTGTCCTTGAATGTGGTTTGTGGACTTCCAGGCGTTTGAGGAATATATTTCTTGCTAATATCAGTATCCATGCTTGACCTGGGATATTGGAAGATGTATTTGGGTACATACTACTAAAAAAATACTTTTCACCAAAACAAAAAACTTGACAAACAGACTATTAGTTGGGTAGTGACAGTTGCCTTTCCCGAAGGTGATAAATTTTCCAAGCATTCATTATTTTGTCTCATATTAATTGCTAGTGATTAGTGGATATATTTGTTAGACTTTAAGTGACATAAATGGTGACTGAACTCTTTAATGGCAGATGACTGCACTTTTGTTTCTCAATTTAATTTAGGAAATTTAGGTTGTGTACTTATTTTAAAGATTTAATCACTAAACTAAAACAATTTTTTTGATTATTATAAATGGTATATATCACGTTTGTAACATAATATAATATCTTTTAAAAAATTATATATATACAGTGATCTATCCGAGATTGTATTTGTCTTTCCAATAATTTGAAAAGTCAATTCCAGTTCCATCGATGATATTTTCATTTTCTTATTATCTAAATTTCCTCATAATATTTCTGTAACATTGTGGGAATATGACACACAGTTTTCCTTCTCTATCATCATTTCTTTCATCTTCTAAAAAGTGCTTAGCTATAAAATTTTCAATTTTCACATGAAGATAAATTTTGAATTTTTTGAAATTTTGAAAAACTCTAAAAAGTTGTTTTTTAAAATATTTTCGCTCAAATCACTCACAAAACTTCAAAGCATCACAAAATAATATATATGTCCAAACACAACTCTAGTTTTCAAATACCATTTTCATTAAAAAAGATTTTCAATTTTTCTTTTGAATTATACCATTCTTATGTCCAAACGCCCACTAAGTTATTTTACAATACCCTTCGTTGGTAACCCAAATGTTACAATTTTATAAAGCATGGTGAGGTTTTTGTGTCGATAGAGCACCATATGATTGCTAGCTTTAATTTGTTTCTTGGATTTTTTTTATTCCACCGACCACCGTGTACTTTATATTTCCATTTCTTTAGGATTTATATCGGTTATAGATTGGGCTTTTCTAAAGAGGAAATAACACTAAATGCCTATTACTCCCAAATTATTTACCCGGATTTACTCATTTGGAAACTAATTACAACTCCTACCTAGGTAATCTAAACTTATTACCAGTAAATTCACTTGCCTTTTCCCTTTTAATTTGCTTTAAGCTTTTACTTAGCGTGAGGGGCAAATTGAAAATGCAAATCTTTTTTTCGTTTTGTTTTATTCTATGACTTGAATTCCAAGACTTCTGACTTCTGCAAAATATTAATCTATCATTGAAGGACCTTGAAGTTTTGAAACTCATAAATTAGGTTTGTTGTTTGTGCTTATTTTGATCCAATTGTGACCGGGTATGTTCGAAATGTTAATTGGAGGACGTGGCTATATTCTACGTCAATTTGGTGGAGATTTTAGAGTAGATTTTTAAATTTTAGGTTGAAATTGAGTTGAACGGCAAAGAAGACAGATTTGTACTGTATAACAAAATGTTATAATATATACTGTATTGGTATAAAATAATTAATTCAAGAGTATATAATTAAATACAATAGTATACTACTAATTTTTTTGAAGGAATGAACCAATCCTCTATATACCAAAATAATATATTATAAACCATTTGGGTTAATTCAATAGTGTATAATTTATTGCGTTGAATTGGCGAAGAAGAATGTATACTGTATACTAGTTTGGTATACAATTCATTCCAATGATATACTATTATAGTATGCTATATAATGTAACTGTATACTCTTACAGTTAGGTCCATTTAGAATTTTTTAAAATTTTTATTGACAATTAATATTATTTCAATTTAATAATTGAATTAAAGAAATATTTAACTCTTTGTGTATAATTGTATACCTTGTTGGCATAGCTATATACTATACTGGTATCATATGTTAGTTAATTTTTTTGGTTGTATTAGCTATATTTAATTGGTACACAATTTGATTTTCTTTAGTAATAGAATAAAAAAAGAATAATAAAAAATAGTGAAAACAATAAATAAAATTAGATTATGAAGAGAAAAAGAATATTAAAAAAAGAAGTTAAATGAAATTAGAAAAGGAAAAAAGAAAAAAATAAGAAGAAAACGAGAAAAAAGAAAAGGAGAAAAGAAAGAAAAATGGGAAAAAGAAAAGAAAAGAAGCATAGAAATAGAAAAGAATTGGAGAATAAAGAAAAAACTCCCCACAAAAACTACTATGGGTAGGAAATGTAATTAATTTGATGGGTAGAAAAATAAATAGGTAGACAAGGGTAAATAGTTTTATTTTGATGGGTAGGTGTGTCATTCTCTCTTTTCTAAAGCCTGTAAAATTTTGGGAATTTGGCATGGTATAACTATGTACACATAATTAGGAGAAAAAAACTCTAGTTATAAGTATTGACATTAGATAGCCAATAAATATATATATTACAACAATAATATGTATATTACAATTTTATTTTCCTTCTTTGTATACATCAACATATATATCCAAACTTTATTTTTCTTCTTTCTATCTAAAATATGAAATTATAAATATAGTTGTCTATAATTTATTATTGAAATAAGTATACAACACATAATTTATTGGGGATATACACAAATATATATAAGCTAGAGATATATTGATATACAAGATGAAAATTAGAATGATTTTTGTTAATTAAAAAAATGTATTTACGCATAAATCAAGGCCCAATAAATCATATAGGAATTTTTACATTCCTATGCACTATATGAAACTATATTACCCTCTCTACTCAAGTTTTACTATAATTACATATTATATACCTAATTACCAGTTATGTACATTCTAAGAGAATTAATGATAATAATTATTGCCTTAAAAATACTCTAACGTATCTTCCACTCCCCCCCACATTTCTCTATCCACATCCCATCCTCCTCCCCAACGTATCTTGCACAAGAGAGCAACAATTCTACCATTTGGGTAGGACTCCACAACAGGGTGCTCGCCCGCCAGCACCAGCACCAGTCCCTCCACCACCCGCCCAGCCAGCTAGGGATGGATTTCAGCCAGCTAGGGATGGACCTCAGCCAGTTAGGAATGAATCTCAGTCAGCTAGGGGCGGAGCTCAGTCAGATAGGGGTCACCCGACAGGGGGAGGCAGATCAGGGGGTGGTCAAGTCCGTTTTTATGCCCTCCCAGCCAGACCAGATGATTTTGTTTCAGACGATGTGATTCCAGGTACACTTTCTAACTCGTTCGAGGACGAACATTTGTTTAAGAGGGAGAGGATTTAACGACACGGTCGTTCGTTCTAAGTATTTATAGCCCAATTTCTCCTATCTATGCTTATTTATGTGTTGTATAATTATGTTGAGTTGTGTCGAGTTGGTAATTGGGTTCAGAGTAGTTTTGGAGTGAAATGATCATTTAGTTTTTTAGTTAGGAAGCTAAGTTACAAAAGTCAATCGGAAGTTGACTTAGGAGTAAACAAACTCGGATTTGGATTTTCATGATTTGATTAGCCTCGTTGGGTGATTTTACGCTTAGGAGTGTGTACGGAACGTAATTTGGAGGTCCGTGGTAAAATTAGACTTGAATTGGCGAAAGTTGAAAATTTGGCGATTTTGGTCGGCTGTGAAAAATTAGGTATCGAGGTCGGAATGAAATTCCGGAAGTTGGAGTAGGTTCGTATATCATTTTGGATGTGTGTGAAAAATTTGAGGTCATTCGGACATGGTTCGATAGGTTTCGATGTCGTTGGCAATTTTTGGAAGTTTAGAAGTTCTTAGGCTTGAATCCGAGGTCGATTTGGTATTTTGGTGTTGTTTTGGGTGTTCCGAAGGTTCGACTAGGTTCGGGTAATGATATATGATTTTTTGGAATTATTTGTTGAGGTCCTGAGGGCCTCAGGATAATTTCGGATGGTTAACGAGAAGTTTGGAATTTGGAAAATACAGTTGGAAGCTGCTGGTGTAAGGCTACTGGTGTGGCCGCACCTGCGGATCGGGAGCCGCAGGTGCGATGATCGCAGATGCGGAAAATAGAGGCCTGGAATTAAGCGCAGGTGCGGAAGAGAGGATCGCGCCCGCGAGCCCGCAAGTGCGAAGGGCAAGCCGCAAGTGCGAGGTTGGGCATTTAAGTGGGTTCCGCAGGTGCACACCTGGGACCGCAGGTGCGGAACCCCCTGGCAGAACCTATATAAGTAATCCTTCACGAAATTTTACCCTTTTTCCTCCATTGTTGAACGGGTTTTTGAGCTAGGGCAGTGTTTTTCAAGGGAGAATCAAGAGTCATCACTGAGGTAAGTTGTTTGGGATTAATTACACACGTTTATGATGTTTCTCCATTTATTAGGCATGAAATGTGTAGGAGTTTAGGGTGAAATTGAGGGAGTTAGGGCTTGAGTTTTAGAGAGATTTAGGTAGGGATTTGAGGGACCAAACAGAGTCCGATTTTAATAAATTTTATATGGTTATACTCGGGAGAGGATGAGGGTTTTGATTCTTCCATTGTTGACCGATTTCGAGACATGGGCCCGGGGCCGGGTTTTGGCCGATTTCGAATTTTTGGCATATTTATGCAGTTTTATTGTGGATTTCGAATTTTTGGCATATTTATGCAGTTTTATTTTGGCCGATTTCGAATTGTTGACAGTTGAGGTAAGTAACAGTTTTAACTCTAGCCTTGAAGGGTATAAACCCAGAGAATTTGATATCATGTTTGTTTAACCAAAGAATTAGACCCTTTAAATAAAGCTTATTTTTAAGATGAATACGGGTTAGTGATAATCAAGATAAGGGGAAAATGAATAATAGACAATATTGCAGAAATAAAAGATTGTCGTTGATCGTATTCGAGAATCAGATGCCTTTACAAGTTGTATTCCCCTCCCTTATATAGGAGATTATTAAAACGTACGACTCTTGCTATGGTTACTCATTAATGACTAATTATGACATTAATGAGGCGTTACAAAGGATAACGGTAATTGGGGTTCAGTTACATAACGTTCGAGTAATCAATTATGGGTCCCTGAATCTGCTCGTAGCTTTGTCTAGATTCATTCTGACCATGCCTTTCTCCCATTTTGATCAAGTTGATTTTCCCATGGCTGATAAGTTCGTGGGTTTACTGAACCGTGTCTCTTTGTACCGTATCTCTTCAAGGAGTCACGTCCAGCTGTCGCGTTTTCCTGTGTCTATGTGACTAGCTGAGTTGTCAAAAGCTGGCTTACGTGTGAAACTCTTTTTTACCAATACAGATAGTCCCCCCACTTACCATATATTTAACGATTAATATTTGGTAAGTGGATATTCATTTATGGCGGGAATATTTTGCCGCCGCTTTTCCTTGAATCATTGTATCCTTCTCTGCACCATAGGCGTCGTTTGTCACTTCCATTTAATGCTCATACCACGTGTCCTTTTTGGATTGGTTCTGCATTTACTCGGCACCTTTTAGGGCTTTTTGCGGCTGTGCCAGTCCCGAAGTGACATCTTCAATTATGACTTTTCATCATTATTTTCCTTTTTCTTCATGTTTGACGGTTGTCTTCAAGTATAAATACATGTTTTCTTTTCTTTGCTTCCACGAAATACTTTTCTAACTTTGTCTTTTGTAAAGAGCTTTCTTATCTGCCTTTGTAAACATGTCTTCTTCAAACCAACCTCAAAGAGTAATAGATATTGAAAGTTTAGCGCCTTCTTCTGCTCCGACTAGGAGTCAGAGGGGTGTAGACTTAGAAGTCTAGGATCCACTCCTTCGAGGGGCTCTTCTTCTTCTCAGATAGTTCCTCCTCCTTCCACTAGATCTCCAGTTTCTCCGAGATTTAGGGTTTCTCGGTCTTTGTCTAGAGGTAGAGGCGCATTCCTTCGTGAACCTGGAGTCGATGAAATTTTCCCTGCTGAGTTTGTTTTTGCTAGGGATAGTCAAGTTCTTGTAGATCAATATTCTTCTCTTAATAGTGTAGAAAGATATCCAACCCTTATAACGTCCCTTGTTCGAAGGGAGTCCTTCTGGAAATCTGAATTTCCTGTCTATATTCCGAATAGTAATCAAAGAATAACGTCTTACAAGATGAGATATTCTTTTCTTTATACGTATCCTTTCACTTTAGGGTTTAGACCCCCCATTGACTCAGTTATAATCGAGTTTTGCCATTTTTTCAATATCTGCTTAGGACAGGTCGGCCCGCTTATGTGGCGAGTTGTCGCATGCCTTAGGAGTTTGGCTTCTTTAGCCTCGGTTCCTTTTACCTTCAACCATCTTATTCACCTCTACTGTCCTACCTTATTTCGTGAAGGATTTTTACTCTGACTGTTAGAAGCAAAAGATGCTGGTAACCCCTGGAGACGATAAGGATAAGGGCTGGTACCTCCGGTATGTTTCTGTACCCACTGCTGGTTTAGTGGGTGAAGAAAATCTTCACTTCCCTGAGAAGTGGAATCGCGCACGTGAGTATGCTTTAGCTCACATTTACTTCTTCTTGTCTTGACTTGAGATGTTTTATTTAACACCGTATCTGTTTTGTTTTTCTCAGCAATCATGAATACTGTTGAGAATGTCTCCGGTATTCGTGATTGGGTAGAAAAATTGTTATTTGTTGCTCCTTCAGAAGAAAGNATTTTTTTTTTTTTTTTTTTTTTTTGTCTTTTAGTTTTTTCCCATTTTAATAAGGTTCTCTGCTCGTGGGGTGTTTGCTTCCTCTATCCCGAAGATGTCCTTGTCTCAAGCCCAGGAAATTATTGTTAGTTCATCTTTCTCGAAGAGGAAGATTAGTGAGTCTCGTTCCATAGAAGAAGAGGAAGAGGGTGCTTTAGTGCACAGGCCACGGAGAAGGCGAATGGTTTTAGATGATGAGCCTACTACCTCAACCTTGACTTCTGTGTCTGTGATTGAGCCCCCTGTCATTGATGATGTTTCACATTCCCCTATTCATGATGGTAATGATCTTGCTCCTGACGACGTCCCTTTGGCTGCTGTCTTTCATGCTTCTTTGAGAGAAGTTGTTTCATCTATTCATTTGGCTATCTCAACTTCTGCTACTGCTTTTCCTGTAACTTCTTCAACCCCTCAACTTTCTGTTCCTGCTTCTTTGCCCTTGGCTCTCTAGCTCCTCAACCTTCCGTGACTGTTGTTGTTCCATATCTTCCTGCTTCAATGCCTTCTGTTAGGGAAATAGGGTCTTCCAGCAGAGAGATGCGGCAGGTGGTAATAGAGGTTCCAGCTGAGGGAAACCTTTTCAAGAAGACGGGTGAGCCTGAAGTGTGGCTCAAGCCTTTGATAGGTCCCATTGAGAAAGCAAAGCTAGCTAGACACGATGCTCTTACATGGGCCAATGTGGTCGTGCATACCTCTTTGAAGGTATGGTGTAAGTTACCCTCTTTCACTCTCGTATATGAAATTTACCATATCTGACTGGTTTATTTCTTGTAGATTAACCTTATAGGCATGGAGCTTATGAAGAGGATTTCAAACACAGACCAAGAGACAAGAGAGTTGCAGGCAGAAGTTGATAATTGGAAAGCACATTATGATAGCCTAAGGATTGACATGGATGCTTTAGAAGAGGAAAAAAGTATCTTGAAGCGGTAGATGAGAGTTATGGTAGCAGAACTAGCAGCAAAGCGGGCTTCTTGCAGTCAAGCTGATAAAGATAGGAGCGTTCTGGAGTCTTTGTTCGCGGAGCAGATGTCCCGTGCCTTAGAGGAGATTAGAGACTTGAAGAACTTGCTGGGACAGAAGGAAGAATACTCAGGCGAGCTCGTGCAATCACTCACTCGTACTCAAGAAGATCTTCGTAGGGCTTTAGACGAAGCTCAAACTTTAGAGGAGTCGATTGTTCCATTAAGGGCCGCTCATGAAGCTGTGGAGGAGGAGAAGGACGGGTTGAGAGCTAAGCTTCAAGTGTGGGCAAAAGATTATGAAGATTTGGAAGAGGTGGTTGTTGTCGATGTGAGCTAGGCGTATATGAATTCTAACCTTGACACATTGATGGAAATAAGTCAAAAGCGTTTTGACCTTAGTGCTGAAATAGCTAAAACTAAGGAATCCATGGAGAAGGCTCCACAGAGTCATAACCTCTCTTCACCTGATGGTGAGATTCCATCCGCTCATGCCTCTTTATCCCCAGTTTCTCCCGCTCCTTCTGCCACTGAAGTCAACCCCTCTCTTGAAAAGATCTAGCTGGTTTATCCCTTTTTTCTTTTTCTTTATATCAATTGGTGATTACCCCCAGTCCCATCGGGGGTAAATTTGGGTTTCCTTTAAGTCCCCAAATGACAACTTAGGGGCACAAGGTAAATATAAAAATCTTACACGGCTAAGTATAAGTTAATACTTAGTTTTAGCCATTTTAATATATAAATGTTAGTTTGTTGAGTTTCTGTTTCACTCTTTAAGTCTTTTGCATGCTTTATTTTTCGAGGTTTTAGTTTTACCTTCGAGTTTTGCATGTGGAATGCGTTAGACTACTCGTACCTTTTTTATAATAGGCACGGTGTCATATTAAATGTGTGCCTTTTTGTAATAGGCATAGTTTATGGAAGAGGGCCCTTTATAATTGACATGAAGAAGACGTCTCAACTTCATGATAATGCAATAGAGTGATAGGAATTTTACACATGTTTAAGAATGTTTCCAAGGAAAGTTTTTTGTTTGAACTTCCATGACATTTTACATGTGTTTGGTTATCGTCTAAAACTCACGTTTGCAATTGTTTTTTGTTTAACAGATTTGATATACTCTTGTATTTCATAACTGTTTTTCATAGGTAACATTTTTTCGATNATTGGGGTTTTTACCCGCAACTATTTTGGAAACAGTTTTCTAATAAGTACGAGGGAAATGTTTTCTTATTCGTAACTGTTTTTATTTGATAACAGTTTCCTGAACAAATACAAGGATTTAGATCTTTCATCCATAACTATTTTATTTGAGAATAGTTTTTTGAATGAGTATATTGATGATGATCTTTTACCCCTAACTATTTTTGTTACAACAGTTTTGAAAAGATGTACATTTCTTTCTCGTGACTAACATTTTGCCTTTCAACCTGAATATGTTCGAAGGTTTTTGCTTTTCGCATTAGGCTTTGTATTTGGATGGCTCTTTTGATTTCTTTTGATTCTGCTTGAGTCACTTGTCTCATTGGGNATAGTCCCCCAAGTGTTTGAGCTTTGAAGAATGAAATCTCGAGCACTTGATTATTCCTTCCTTGTGGTCCTTTTCCTGAAAAGGAAAAATATTCCGGACTCGAAGGTATATAGTTTTTTAGATGATGAATGCTTAACCCTTTTAAAACATCCATCAGAAATTTTAACACTAGACCGGGAATTGTATTATTTCCTCGTGTCTTTGCAGGTCTAATATCATCATCTGGTGATGGGTTGGCTTTATGCCTATCATCTAAAAAAGTTAGTAAAATTTTTAAATGTTCAAAATAAAATCGAACATGTGATACCTGACGGTGGGTATTCTTTTCTTTTAGAAGTAATACTTCTTTAGATGGATTGCGTACCAACTTGTTGGTAGAACTCTGTCGTCCGTAGTTTCCAACTCATAGGCGCCTTTCCCATCTATGCCTCGGATTTTGTAAGGTCCTTCCTAGTTTGGATTTAGATTTCCTGCACCTGCTTCTTTTGTTTATTGAAAGACTTTTTTGAGGACGAAGTCCCCAATTTTA
>ML399367.1:24709-47431 GCA_005239525.1 Nicotiana knightiana | reverse complement strand
CAAACACCATACAAAAAAACAAAAAACAGCCATAACCATGAGCAAAACAGAATAAAAACAACAGAAACATAACAACTGGTTAAAGAGGGGTTTTGGTAGCTCTGGACAACCTAAGGATAGGAAGGTGTAGAGGAGGTTGTGGTCTTGGTTTGTAGAAGAGAAAGCATCTGGTTAAGAACACCCTCATTCTTTTCCTTCTCTTTTGCTAATTCATCCCTGAGAGCATCCCGATCAGCTTAAACCTTAATCAAACAAGATTTCAAACGGAGGATCTCCATATCCTTGATCTCTCTTTCCTGCACCAGAGTTCTGACTTTGCTGTTGACAGGTTGTTTCCTAGATGAACCAGGTTCATCTGCAGGAACATTGACAGTATAATCGCCAGTCAGCAAAGTATCCTTCCCGAAATAGTCCTTGGCAGTAGCCATCTCATCCTTTTTTCACAGGAACATAAAAATGAGCAAGCACAGTTGTCAGCTGATGTGCTTTCCCCTATACAAACACTCCATCAAGGTCAGATCGATATAGTTGTCTATGTGCCTTCGTTCTTGTCTTGGCATCAAGAAATTGATGACAAACTCGAAGCGCAACTTGTGCTCTGGCTTCATTTCACTTTTGTAGACTGGTCGGGGTTCAATTTCACTTTCATTGTCACTGAAGAATCTGGTAATGTTGATTGCTGAGGCCATCCCATCCAAACTAGACCATCTTTGCCTAGTGTAATCTTCGTAGCCCTCAGCAGGAATGTGCAGAATTTCTTCCAGCTATTTAGCATCAAAGGAGACTTGAATTTCTTTGACTATGGTAGTGACACTGCCGTCCTTGACCACTGCATTACCCATGAACTCCACCAGTTCAGCTCTAGCCAACCTTCCTTCCATGTGAAGGACCATGTTCTTGCAACCCGGAACATCCAGTGTGTCCATCAGGTATCGCATCCAAGGTTCCTCGAGATCCTTCAACAACTTTCCCTTCAGAATTGTTCTTTTTCCAAACAAGGTGATTCTGCCAGTCACCTCACCAACTTCCCTCTCATCTTCTCCACTTCAATCTTTATCATCATCTTTCTCAACAACCTTCACTTTTCTTGCCTTGGACCTGGTCCTTTTAACAATTCTTGTAGGTGTGGAAGACACTGTAGCTGACTTCTTTGAAGAAGCCTTAGACCTTTTTGATTTTGGTGCCTCAACCACAACAGGAGTAGTCTGCTCCTCAAGATGGACCAGGTCCATCGTATCCTCTTCAACCTCAACAGTCTCCACATGCTCTCCTACTTTAGCCTTTCCCTTTGCAGCTTTCTTTTTCTTTCTCTCTAGAAGAGCCCTATCAAACAGTTCTTCTTCCTCTCTCACAACACTACATGTAGCACGCACCTTAGGAACAGGGGCATCAGCAACTACAAAATCTTTCCTCTTCTTAGAAGGAACTGGGTTAGTAGCCTTCTTGGACTTCTAAGTCCTCATTTTCTTGGGGTTATAGGACTCCCCCAGTTTCCTTAGCCTGTCAGCCAACGTCTCATCCACAGATGAAACAGGTTCATCTGCTCCTTTCTTCAAGCTTGCTAAACCTGCCGCTGCATCCTCGACTACACTTCCCCCTAACTCTATGACATCTTCTCCAACCTTCTCAAGAATGGGACCACAGATAGCCAATGTGGTACCATCCTCCCCAAATCCCTCTCTCTCAAGAAATTTACCTTTTCCCAATTTTCTTTTCCTACTCGACACTTCAACATCAACTACCGACCCAACCAGAACAAACCTGTTCTCAGCATTAACAGATTCAGAAATAGCATCAAGATTACCTTGTTCAAAATTTGATGAACCTGGTGCTTCATCCTCGTTGGCTGATTTAAAAGATTCACTTGATGATTCAGAATTATTTTCCTTTTCAGCCTGCAAAATTGGCTCCAAGAATCTTGCACGGGACCTAGAAGCCACTAATTTTCTGGCAAGAAGCTTTACACGATGACCACGGGGGGCTGGGTAAGGGTTGGGTGCGGGTTCAGGAATAGGAGGGTTTTCAGGGGTTAAGGTTCTTTCTGATGATCGAGAACTATATACAGATGGAGAATTTGAATCTGATTCATAAAGCCCTCCATCATAATCACGATTTGGCGATGAAGAAGAAAAAGTAGGTGGTGGTGAATACATGATTACGAGTGTTGTTAGGAAGAAAAGAAAAGTGATCAGTTTTGATTAGAAGAATGATGATCTTGGTTCGACTTATTTGGTTATTAAGAAGAGAGGTAATGATGGCCTTCATTAAGATGTGGCTATTAATTTTACAACGGGCAGAATATTTATTCAAGTGGGAGTCTAATAGTTGTAGGAGTGTCATTGATTAGTTAGTTAAGAGTTCCCTACCTCTAGGCTAATTGAGTACTGATGGCACTTCTTGGAACGAGTTCATTTAGGGATTAGTACAAAGAATTTGAAATGAACCAAATATAGATAGAATCATGCTCATGTGTGACTGTAATTAATCCAATAATTGTATGGAGATGAGCACGCACCTTGTCAGTCAGATGAACCAGCACAGATGAACCAGGTTCATCGTGTTAAAGTCCATGATTTGCCTCAATCTACAAAGATAGAGAAACATCATTAGCAACCAGGGAATCATATTAATACATGGCAAGAGAGTATGCCAGTAAAGTCATGATGCTGAGCAATGATTAGACTGGTTGATTATCTATGTTAGTGTTTCTAGCCAATTTGTTTTTCAATCAGGTGATTTTAATCATCCCTAATTCAAGCATGTTTCTCTCAAAATTCTCCCTACTCAGTGCTTTAGTAAAGATATCTACAATTTGTTGATCAGTAACACAGAATTCAATTGAGATCATTCCTTTTTCATAGTTATCCCTCAGGAAATGGTGCCTAACATCTATGTGCTTAGTTCTCTTATGATGAACCGGGTTCTCCGTCATACTAATGGCACTAGTATTATCACAGAAAATAGGAATGCATCCCACATCTATACCAAAGTCCATGAGTTGTTTCTTGATCCATAGCAATTGAGCACAGCAAGAGGCTGCAGCCACATATTTCGCCTCAGCAGTAGACAAGGCTACTGAATTTTTTTTCTTGGTAGCCCAAGACACAAGGCATGAGTCCAGAAAGTGATCCATACCTAAAGTGATTTTCCTATCAACCAGGAAACTTTCATAATCAACATCAGCATATCCTACAAGGTCGAAATTACTAACTTTAGGATACCAAAGGCAGAAATCAGTGGTGCCTTTCAAATATCTCAAAATTCTCTTCACTATAGTGAGGTGGGAATCCTTTGGATTTGCCTAAAATCTATCACACAGTCCTACACTGAACACAATATCAGGTCTGCCGGCAGTGAGATATAATAGAGACCCAATCATCCCTCTGTATAGCTTCTGATCAACGAATGAACCAGGTTATCCACATCTAATTTTGTAGTTGTGGCTATGGGGGTGTCTATTTCCTTTGAGTCTTCCATTTTAAATTTCTTGAGCAATTCTTTCACATAATTTTGTTGATGGATCATTGTTCCATTTGAATTTTGCTTGATTTTGCAAGCCTAAGAAGAAGTTTAGCTCACCCATCATACTCATCTCAAACTCACTCCCCATAAGCATAGCAAATTCCTTGCTCAATTTTTCAGAAGTCGCCCCAAATATAATATCATCCACGTATATTTGCACAACCAGGAGATCCTTACCCTTTTCCTTTAAGAACAAGGTACTGTCAATTTTGCCTCGTTTGTACCCATGTTCTAGCAGGAATTTTGATAATCGTTCGTACCATGCTCTTGGTGCTTGTTTGAGACCATACAGAGCCTTGTCGAGTTTGTATACGTGGTCAGGTGACTCCTTGCTTTCAAAACCTGGAGGCTGCTTGACAAATACATCTTCCTTCAGATAGCCATTGAGAAAGGCACTCTTAACATCCATCTGATGAAGAGCGAATTCCATGTGTGCAAAAAATGCTATAAGAAGTCTGATTGCCTCTAGTCTTGCCACAGGGGAAAATGTCTCATCATAGTAAATTCCTTCTTCTTGACTATACCCTTGAACAACTAGTCTTGCCTTATTTCTTGTAACGCTTCCATCCTTATCGAGCTTGTTCCTGAAGACCCACTTGATGCCAATCACTGATCTGTCTAGTGGCCTGGGTACCAAGTGCCATACTTGACTTCTTTCAAACTGATTCAGCTCTTCTTGCATGGAATTTACCCAATCAGCATCTTATAGGGCTTCCCCAATGTCCTTTGGTTCGATCATGGATAAAAAGGCATCAAACACACATAGATTTTTCAAGGATGATCTTGTTTTGATTCCGGATGTCAAATCTATTATGATGTTCTCAAGAGGGTGAGAACTCTGATATGTGTGTGGTTTGAGTACCAACTGTTCATTCCTAGACAATTCCATGGTGCCTTGTTGCTGTGGAGCAGGATCAGGGCCATGTTGCATATGTTGAATTCCCCCTGTCATGTTGCTTGGGGTAGTTGAATCTGGTCCATCACATGTTCCATCTTCCATGTTTGCTTCAATGTTTTCACTGCTTCTCACCAGTCCAAGCTCCTCATCTTCTGGTTCCTGTCTCTAAGCAAGAGTGTTAGTTCCATCAAAGACAACATGTACACTTTCTTCTACACACATAGTTCTTTTATTATATACTTTATAAGCTTTGCTATATTATGAATATCCCAAGAATAGTCCCTCATCACTTCTGGGGTCAAATTTTCCTAGGGAATCTTTGCCATTATTATGCACAAAACACTTGCATCCAAAAGCCCTAAGGTGGGATATGTTGGGATTTCTCCATTTAAGTAATTCATAGGGAGTTTTCTCTATTAGAGGTCTGGTCATGCATCTATTGATTATGTAACAAGCACTGTTTATTGCTTCAACCCAGAAGTTGAGAGGTAGTTTGCTAGATAATAGCATGGTTCTTGCCATGTCTTCAAGAGTTCTGTTTTTCCTTTCAACAACCCTATTTTGCTGTGGGGTTCTAGGAGCAGAAAAGTTATGATTGACACCATGTTCATCACAGAACTCAACAAACATAACATTCTCAAATTCAGTACCATGGTCAGATCTTATTGATGCTAGTTGATGTCCTAATTGATTTTGAGTTTTCTTGACAAATGAGGTGAACATATCAAATGCTTCATCCTTAGATGCCAGGAATAAGGTCCAAGTGAACCTTGAATAATCATCAACTAGCACCATCACATATCTCTTACCACCTCTACTCAGAGTTCTCATAGGACCACATAGATCCATATGAACCAGTTCCAACGTCCTGGTGGTACTGACTATTTTCTTACTTTTGAAAGAAGACCTTACCTGCTTCCCCCCTGGCACATGCTTCAAAAACTTTGTCCTCCTTGAACTTGATGTTAGGAAGTCCTACCACTAAGTCCTTAGAGACTAGTTTGTTAAGCTGAGCCAGACTCGCATGACCAAATCGTTTGTGCCACAGGAGGGGATCACTGTCCAACACACTTAGGCAAGTGAGTCATTTTTAGACAGTGGGGACACGTATATGACATAGATGTTATTCATTCTTTTTTTCCTGCAAAACAATCTTGTTAGTAAGCAGGTTAATCACAAAACATTTTGTGGAAGTAAAGGCAACCAGTTTACCTCTGTCACACAGTTATGATACATTGATCGGGCTATATTTCAAGCCATCTATAAGATACACATGTTCAATGGAACGTGTGTCATCCTTACTTACCTTACCAACCCCAATAATTTCACCTTTCTTTCCGTTTCAGTAGGAGACATTTCCTCCTTTGGGACATTCAAGTGAAAGGAACTGTTCCATGTTCCCTGTCATATGCTTTGAGAAAGCACTATCCAAATACCAAATTTGGCTGCCTCCTCTCACTTGAACCTACAAAAAGAATCAGGGGTTAGTTTTAAGAACCCAAACTAGTTTGGGTCCTTTTCTATGAGAGAATGGATGGATCAAATTTTTTCTGGCCCAATTTGGTAGCCAGTTTTTCTTTTTGACAAACATCTCATTTTTTTGACTGGCCTGCTCTTTCGCAGTACAATCATATTTGTAGTGGCCAGTCTTACCACAATGGGTGCAGATTTTATTCTCAGGGAGAGTGAGATACTTTCTTTTGGGATCCCACTTGGGAAATTGACTTCCAAAGCCAATCCCTCTCCGGTTGATAGAATGATTCTCTTGAAGCCATATCAGGGCATCAGGGGATTTATTCCATTTACAAGTTCGATCTAATTCATGTTTGACTTTGCCAAGTTCTTCGTTAAGAGTTCTTGTCTATTCATCCTTGGCATACATCTTATCTTTTAGTTTTACCACGTTTTCTTCTAACATGATATGAGAATAATCAACAATCTTTTTACTGGATCCTAGTTTTAGCTTTAAGTTTTCAGATTTTAGTTCTAGAATCTCAGTTTCAAGTGGATGAACCTGGTTCAACAAAACAATGTTTTTCTTTTCAGATTCACTGACTCTGATTTCCAGGTTCCTGCACTTTTCTTTTAGCATTGCATATTCTTTAGATAGTTGATCCTTCTCTTTGGTTGTTTCCACAGAATCATCTATGAAATCAAGTAGCAGCTCAGAGAGTTTTTCCTTAGATAGGAACTTCATTTTGTTTTTAAGATGGGAGATACTTACCTCTGGTTCTTCATGTGATTCCTCATCAGATTCTCCAATTTCCATGAGCGCCTGATCTTCAGTCTCCCCATCTTCTGATTCCTCATCTTAACTTTCCCCCCAAGCAGAAACCATAGCCTTTGTTGTGGTTTTCTTGGGTTGGACCAGTTCCTTTTTCCTGTTCCTTCTTTCATATCTCTCCTTTTTCCATTCTACTTCCCACTGAGGATAATGTTTTATGAGATGGTCAGTCTTACCACATTTGTAGCATCCCTTGTTGGTTGGCCTTTCTGGATCTTTTACTTTGTTGTAGTTTCCTCCTCTAGAGATGCCCTTCTTACTCATGAGAAAGTTTCTGAATTCTTTGGTAATCATGGCCATCTCATCTTCCTCCAGATATGCTCCCTCAGTGATTCTTAGTGCTAGAATCCTCCTTCTTTGGACCATCCATCTTCATTTTCTGCCTTCAGAGTTCATAGGCAGTGAGGTTTCCAATCAGCTCATCCAATCTCAAGGTTGCCATATTTTTGGATTCCTGGATAGTAGTGATTTTGCTTTCCCAGGAAATAGGCAAGACCCTTGTCAGGATCTTCTCAACCCTGTCCTCTTCAAGAATGACTCTTCCAAGAGACTTCAGTTCATTAGTCAAGGTTGTGAACCTTGTGTACATCTCTTGGATAGTCTCTCCTTCTTTCATAGTGAAGTTTTCATACTGAGAGTATAGTAGAGTACCTCTTGACCTTTTTACCTGAGGTGTTCCTTCATGGGCTACTTGCAAGGTATCCCAGATCTCTTTGGCAGTGGTGCAGCTTTGGATTCTGCTGTACTCGTCTGGACCTAGTCCACACACTAGCCACTTTTTGGCCTTTGCATTCTTCTCCCATTTCTTCAGATCCTCAGCAGTGCAGTCAGCTCTAGTCTTTGGTACATCTATACCTTCAGCAGTCTTCATCATGGTGGCTAGAGGACCATCAATGACTAAGTCCCAGAGTTCATAGTCTTCTCCAATCAGGTGATCCTTCATCCTGTTCTTCCACCAAGAGTAATACTGGCCATTGAAGAGTGGTGGCCTTGCAGTTGATTGACCCTCCCAGTTTCCAGGTGGTGCACTCATCTTGATCTTCTCCAAGGTGTTAGCCTTTCAAGGATAACCTGCTCTGATACCAATTGATGTTTTAGACGTCAATACCACACAAGAAGATAGGTTAATTTGTGTGGTATCTAATTTTTCGAGTGCTGTCTCTCTAGAAGAACCTGGTTCTTCTTGGTGTTCCAACTTCTACTGTTGTGGAATAATAAAAGGAGTAAAGTAAAAATACAGATATTTTTACGTGGAAAACACCTGGCTCAAAAGGTGAAAAAACCATGACCTACTCCTCAATAGGATTTGCTCAAACTCTTCACTAAAACTCTCAGCCAAACGCACTTACAAAATAAACTCTTTTGTAATCCTAGGACTAACTCTAATCCCTTCGTAGTGACTAGCCTCTAGCTAATTTATACAAGCTTCAAGTTAAATCTAACTTGAACAATGTGTACCTATTACAATTTCTTCTATGAAAGCTGAAAAGATACAATATTAAATCGCCTATTACAACCAACTAGACTCAATGAAAAATAGATGGAACTGGTTCTTCTAGCTGGTCTGTAGCCTTTGTATCGCACAGTAACTCTGCTTGCAAAATCTCTTGGAATTTTTCTTTCAGTTCTTGATTCACTTCTGTACTTGTGCGTTCTTAATTCAAGCAAGAATACTTCAATTATTTATAGAGTCAGTTGTTGAGTTTGTTGTTCAGTTCTGGTACAACTCTTCCTGGGAGAAAGAGTTCGTATTAAACTCAACTTCCTTCCTTCGTTACTGTCCTTGCTGAATTCAACTTCTATTCTCTTATCATTTTTTAACCTTTTCGCATTAGGATACACTCTCTTTGTTCATTGATACTTCACAATCGCATTCATCTCCTATGCATATACAGTTCATGTGCCAACGCATCAGGTCAAGTATGTGTGCTCTGATGAACCTGGTTAAACTGGTGAGACATTTGTCAATCTTCAAAACTATGAAGTGACTTGGGTCAACATAACCTTTGGGGAGGGGAGTAAGAAAAAAATAAAAACAAAAGGTAACCAAGTCAGTGAGGATTATGAAAAGAGTATTGCAGTATTTAACACATAATGCAGAAATGAAAGCGTGTCCTAAGTTGGGGACCTCTTTGTGCCCGAGGTATGCCTAGCGACAAACTGATTTGGAGAACTTAACATGCTAAATGCTTCATTTTTTTGATAATAAAATAGACAAATCCCGAAACGACAGACGAAAAATAAAAATCACTAATGGCCATTGGCCTTATTACATTGATAGAAAAATAAAGACATTCCTATCTACTTGGTCCCAGAAGGACCTTCCTCAAATTTGGCATTCCTGCTTTCTTCTAACAGCTTTCCCAGCTCGCGAAGTTCCAGCAGCAGATAAGTTCTGGCTAGGTATCCCCCTGCAGCTCCCTCAACCTTTTGACAATCTTCAACCCTTTTGATGAACTTTTCCTCCAAATTAATTATACCTCATTCCAGGTACCCCAACCTCTTGTTGGCACTGATAGCCATGTCCTTCCATTCCTCGATTAGTCTTTTGTTGGACTCATGTATCTTGTGGTGATCATCCTCATTTTCCCGGATCCTTTTACGCAACTAGTTGAACTTGACTTGTGCTTCTGCCTTTTCATCTATAACCCTGTGACCTCGGACGTACCCGAGCTTGCTCAGACCACCCAGATCCTCTTCTAACCAACCAAGATAGAAAGGGGTATAACCGACGTGATACCTGTCCACCTCGATGGTGTCTTTCTCAAGTATAACCTTGCAGTGCCATAGGTGCTGAGCTTGGCACTTGTGAGGACTGTCATTATTTGAAAGTCGGCTCAAAGATTGATCATCTTCTCAACCCTAGGGATGACTTGCTTCCTTCCTGCTTATCTCATAACTCGAAGAGGGACGTAAGGGTATGTCCCCCTCAGACCAATCAGTATAAAAAATGATGCTTCTTGGGATCGAATGATGAACTCATCCGTTGGAAACCATTCGAACATCCATTGAACCTGTTCTTAAGTCAGGTTATCAAAAAGCTCGACCCATCCTTCAACGTCTTCAGGTTGAAGATATAGTTCATTCGCTTTGGGTGATGGAAAGCGATGTGGTCATCCCACATTCGGCGGTGGATGTCCTATCAATATTCACCCTTTTGGAGGTGTTCTACGAGCCAGAGTTGGAGTAAGAAATTGCAACCTTCGAAATGCTTTGCTCCTTGTTGACATCTTTCTAAGACCCGATATATATCTGCGACGATCATGGGCACAATACTGAAATATTTCCTATTTAACCCTTCCATTATGGTCTTAGTTACCATGGCTAGCCTAGTATGAATCCTTTCTTTCTTCATCGAGAACACGATCAAACCCAAAAAACAAAGTATAAACACGAACACTCGGCGATGGACGTGTCCCAGAGAGGTGATAGAAAACTTGTCATGGTAGGTACGGTATGATTTGCTGTAGCCATACCTTTCGTACAAGTAGTCAAAAGGAATGTACGAATCCTCCAGACATACCAATTCCGCGTCCTTTTTCAGACCCATCATTTTGATGAAACTTCTGCCTGTGCGGTTCTCAAGCATCAGCAACCCCGGAGTTTCCCATTCTAGGTTAGCCAACCCTCCTATCTCTTCTATCAACGGCGCCATTTCGATGTTCCCAAAGCGGAACACGGATCTTTCACGATCCCAGAACAGGGTAGCAGCCTCTACTATCATTTTGTTAGGCTGAATTTCCAGAATAGATGGTAGATTACCCAAATGTTTCCTGACGATAGCTTTGTCGCTAGAGTGTAGATCCTCCTACCAACTCAGCAATTTTGGGTGGATGTTGGACACCATACCGAATCTGGGGACTTTGTGCCTCATTTTTTTTTCCTGCAAAACAAATAGGTTAGGCCCTTACCCCTACCGGACTCGATTATTTAACGTCAATAATTAGCAAGAAGCATTTAGTTCTCCAAATAAATTCACAGAACGTGAGGGCGTTCGTTTGGGTTTAGGGAAACCCGGTGGACTTTGGATAAGGCTATCTTAAAAGCTATTGTGCGGACGACACTTTAGCTTGACTAGGTTTGACCATGATGCATGCAATAATTTAACAAAATAAGGTTTCTATGGGGTTTTAGACTGGTACCCTTGAGCACACCCTTTACCGCAAATAAGATTTTTCGAATTTAGTGGGTGATAATATAGGAAGGGCGCAAACACTCATCAAGCGTTGCTATAGTATTTTGCTTGGAACGAGTGGAGTATGAATGTTGAGCATGATTTATGCAATAAGTATTAAAACAAGTTGTCACGTATTTGCACGTTAAAGAAAGCGGTAAAAACGGTAATAATGATTTAAAGAAGTTACAAAAGGAAACAAAGAGACATGTCAGTTACGTTTTGAAAAAAATAATAAATGCTCGAAGTAAACAATTAACTGCATGCAAAGGGAATAGGAAAGGGTGCAAGTATTTTAAAAATAAAGGCATAAATTCACGAAACAATTTGAAATGGTAAAAGCCTATAATCCCCAGCAGAGTCGCCATGCTGTCACGCACCCTTATTTTCCTCTTCCTCGCGGAAGATCGGGTTCATGACATTGGTTGGGACAACTCTTTCCTTTTGGGAAAGGGGTTTGCATATTTTGAAGAGTCGCCACCTAACGATTTTAACGGTGCGTAAGGGCACCTAAGGGGGTTTAATTACAACTACGTTGCTAACCAGAGATTTGGGTAAGGGCTTGAAATTATCCTAAGGGGAAGGTGTTAGGCACCCCTCAGGATCCACAAGTGTGGTTCCCTGTCAAATGGTTTCGTGAATTTGTACAAATAGAAAATAACAAGTAAAGGCTCAAATTATAGGGGATTTAAGTCTTAAGCATACAAGTGTTTAGAAAAAACAGTAGGGGTAATTACGAACTATCGTATACAAGTGTCCTAGGTTTATAATAATATGGATCACATCAATGCAATACCCGGTAATCACTCCTCGAAGAGGGGCTACACGTGGTATTAGCGCACCGGTCATCATATCCATATTCTACCCTTCCCACCCCGTGAAGGTAATTAAAGTGTGTGTTGGTCACAAATTCTATTGCATGCTATTACCAGTCCCATCCTATCAGTCCTGGAGGAGGTTATGACTACTATCCTAAAAGGGGTAAAATTCTAAGGCGACAAGCAAAGAACATGTAGGACTGCAGTCAGTGGGAAACACATAGGAACATATAGGAGGCTCAGATTTCCCTCCGCAGATAATGCATATAATTAGCATGACTCAGACACATATAAGGGCAGGATTGTTAATTAAGATCCTAAGACATGGTATCTAGGTGAATTCAGAGGATAAGTAGATAGGCAGACTTGTTTTATAACTCAAAAAACATGCTCTTAATCAGTTTGCCTACTGATTTAAAAGTACCTATTAGTATTAAGCAGTAAACAAAAGAGACAGATTTCTAATTTTTGGAAATTTAGTCACCTAAGGCTTGCCTAGGCGGGGGACAGTGTATATTAACAGAATTATTAGAGGAACTGTTGCAAATTGTTACCTAAACATGTTGTTCTAGGTTATTCAGAACACAGAAGCATTACCAGTTATTTTTTTGAGAAAAACTGAGTGAGGTGGTTATAGTTTTTATACATCAGTAATTAGACTAAATATAGTTGAGCGATTAGGACCCTATAATATGATATCTAATGCACAGGTAGAGATGGAGAATGATGCATATGCATAATTCCTAAGCATGCTTTATAAATGCTCTGTAGTCACTGTATTAATCATGGTTTCAGAAGATGCTGGAGTGATAACTTATTTTAATGTTGTTTAGCCTAGGACAAGATTTCTAAGCATACATGGCAGTGTAGAACATGATAGTTGAAAATACCATTTATCAGCAGGATTTTTCTAAGTAAAAGTGAACATGCTGAAACAGTAGGTATGAGACCTAATAAACATGATTTCTAATGCATGAATTTGAACATATGGGCCTAAACATGATCTCTATTGCACATATAGGAAATAAAAGCAAATAACATGGTTTCTAATGCATGAATTTGAACATATGGTCCTAAACATGATCTCTATTGCACATATAGGAAATAAAATCAAATAGCATGGTTTCTAATGCATGAATTTGAACATATGGGCCTATACATGATCTCTATTGCACAGATAGGCAATAAAATCAAATAGCATGGTTTCTATCCCTTTAATAGCTAATGCATGCGTAGCTACCCCTCCCTTTTCACTATCCATCCCCTGAGTTGTTTACAAATTATTACAGGCCAGGGAATTATGAATTACACAACCAAAGGAAAATAAGAAGTTACTTTTATAGGGAGCCTTCAATTAGGCCCAGATCTTCCAAACCTCAATTACTTATGGTATTTCATAACCTTTTCATAATCCAGATGTGTCAGAGTCCCCTAAGGACCTCAAGGGCTCCCGGGCAGTGCTCACACCCAGACATAGCCAAAGAATTAAACATGTGCAGTGTGGAAGTGTCAACCTTGTGTGTCAGAGCTTAGAGGGTACTCAAAGGGTTCCCAAAGCAGTGCTCACACGAAGGGGGGATGAACTTAGACTTCTAAGAGTGTATGAGAGAGTGCTTTTTATTTAAAAGGATTTAAGTAAGGAACGGTTTTGAGAAAGGGTAAGTAAGAAACAGCTTTTTTGAAGAAGGAAATGGAAGCTTAACATCACAAAGGACCAAAGATCATCCAACAAGCACAAACAGGGGCAATGGGATTAGGGGGATACATACAGAGTATGTAAGGGCAGACATGCAGCAGGCAGATACACATACAGACATACAATCAGGATCCCTAAGGGTCTAGAGGATCAGGGGGTACAGTGCTAGGTCAGATTAACACCTAAGGCCATGGTTAAACTAATGTACCAGTCATAGACACGTAAGAAGTAGGTGCTAAGTGTACAGAATCATGCTGGTCATAAACAAATAAAGCCTAATTTAAACATGCAGAGGGGAGTTTGAGGATCCTAGATACATGCTGAAGAATAAGTAAGCAAGTTGGAAGCATGCTGAATTACAACAGTAATGGAAACACGTTGGTTTGAGGAACTGAAATCGAAATTAGAGCATACCAGTGAAGTGAAGAAAGAAGTAACACAAATAGGAAAGTAGGAGAATGCACAATAGTTAGCCTTGGCTTGCAGCCGGCTAACCTAGAGTAGTAGTAATTAGCACAGAAGAGAGAGCAGAAAGTCTTTTAAATTGTGAGAGAGATTTTTTGAACAAATTAGTTCGTCTCTGTGTCTGTGTATAAATAGAGTTTATATAGTTTTGAAAACTAGATGAAAAATAAGGAAAGAACCAGAATTAACCAGTGATTGTGGGACTGAATATCAATCAGTACCCAATTAGCACAAGTATCCCTATAATCAAGGGAGTAATTCACACGTTGAGTTTTTAATAAGGAAAGAACCATATATAGATTAGAGGAATATAAGAACAGGGTAAGTATAATAGGCAATTAGGCATCCCTTAATGTAAGGGGTTAGACTCAAACAGCTAGTAAGTAAAATAATAATTAAGGAAAGTTCTGATGCCTATAACATATAAGGAAACAATTTCACCCCTAATTCAAGCATACAATTGAGGCTAGGTTCAGAAAATATCACTTAAGGAAATAGCAATCAATTAACAGTTAATCAATTATGTAACAAGGTAAGAAAATAAAGGTGGAAATCAATAAGAACATCTCATAAGAAATCAGGGATTCGAAATTGGTACTAATTAAGGGAAGGCCTCATGTATCTAAGGAAACATGCAGAATCGCCCGAGGATACCGTATGAAATATCAATATAGTACTACTCATAATCATTCATGGATTCAAGACAGTAATGATTCAAGCAGGGTGAACACACAAGAAGCGGCAGAATCAAAGACCCAATAGCATAGTGAAGAAATAATCACAAAGAAACAGGGATTACTCATATGAACAGACACACATACAAATCGAAAGAAAAGACATGCTCAACATCTAGAACACAGTGTTAAAACTAAATAAATCATGATTAAAAGTGATAAAACGTTTAAGCATATGAGAAAAATCATTTGAACTTTGAGAAACTTTTTGAAGAAAAGGTTTCAGAAACCCTAAGTGAAAAACTTGTTTAAAAATGGAAAACCTTTAAGAAAAAATGTAATAATACTCGTAATAAACCCGAATCTAGTGTAGATCTAAGAGAATAAGAAGGTTTTTGAAGAAAACATGTAAAAGCTTCATGATATACACAGATCTAAGACAGATCTAAAGGAATCGTGAAAATACCAAGGGTTAGGATTTCAGAGAGTTGAAAAAACAAGAAAAAAACCTTAAAGATGTCGCCAGCGTTAACCGGAACAGTCATGGCTCTTACTCAGACTGCTGGAGGAGGCCGAAAGATGGCATGAGGGACCATGGGTAGGAGCTGAACCGATCCAGGGTCGCCTGAGGGCCTTTGGGTGTCATTAGACCGGTGTAGGGTGAAGCAGTAACCAGGAGATAATGAAAGACCATAGTTTCTGGCGAGGGAACTAGCCGGAGAAAACGAACAAACTCCATTGGAGGTGGAGAGACAAGGTAAGGTTCTAGAGAGAACCAGAGAGAGATAGAGAGGCTGGGAAATGAGAGGTCGGAGAGAGGGGGGTAGGTCTAGGTTTAATTATGGTAGGTGGGATCTGGGCCGTTGATAAGAAATAATCAACGGCCAGGATTAGCCAAAGGGTTGGGTTGGGCAGGTGAGGTATTGTGCTTAGGTTTATTGGGCTGATTTTAAAATGGGGTATTGGGCTGGTAGATTTAGGCTAAAATCGAAATTAAAAATGGCTATTCGTTAAATACCCATTAAAATAGATCAATAATTATAAAAAAAATAGCTAATAATTATATAAAATGAAATTAATGCTAGATAAATGAAATTAAGGTAATTAATGAATATAAAAAAATATAAAATAAAATAATTATTGATTTAAATTGTATAAAATGTACAATTAGGCCATAGTTGTAAAATTATTGTAATTATGGTCAAATAATGCCAAATTGGCTAATTTGTGAAATAATTAAATCCTAATAAGATTAAAAATGATATAAATTGAACTGGGAAATATTTTGAAATTATTTATAATACAATATATGAATAATTATTGAGTATAAAAATACTGAATAAAGTGGAAATGGATTTAATAAAAATATGAAAAATTTCGGAAAAATACCAGTTATTATAAAGAGTGATTTTGGAGGTATATATACAAATTTAAAAAGTAATTTGAGAAAAAATTGAGTATCAACACACAACAAGGAGGTCCACTTCCCTCCACAACTAAACTACATGAGAGGTCCTCCAATATACTCGCAACTCGAGGCCATATGCCGTCTCAAAACAGAAGTCTAACACTCAATATCTCTTGCTACATATCCAACCAATCCTTTTTGTCACAATCAAACAATATGAACCCACTCACCATTGAATCACACTCTCCACATAGTCATCCAGCCACAAAATCACACCAATAAGGACACAAACGGACATATAAGTCCCAAATGCACGCTCACACAATCGAAATCTCAACACTCAAGCCACAGAATAAAATCCGGCCTCAAGTCCTCCAGACTGGCCCATTATCAACATGCTAAAATCTCCTCTCGCACCTCACCCATGGAAATAACAAGTCGTGGATACACTTATGATACTGAGTGCTCGCGTGCGCACTCGAATACATGGAAATAATTCAAAGGGTTACGCTTTTGGCTGAATAATTGGATTCACGACAAGAATTCCAGAATGTGAGATTTTCTTAAGGGTTCTGTAGCCTCTCGAAGATAAGTACAGACGTCTCCGTACCGATCCGCAAGACTCTACTAAACCTGATCATGACTAGTGAGTCCTATGTAACCTAGGCTCTGATACCAACTTGTCACGACCCCAAATCGAAGTTGGCCATGATGGCGCCTATCGTGGTACTAGGCTAGCAAAACTTAATGAAAATATCATAAGGTTCCCATTTAATACATAAATTATCTTAGTTTTCATAATAATTTCCACTTTTAGACATTTCAAAATAGTAAAAATGATTAGAACGTTTAAACACTGCCCTAACATCTGGAGTCAACCGTCATGAGCATCTAAGAAGTGATACAGTCTAATACTAATTCTCTACTACAACAAGTCTGGGAAGTAAAGTAAAATAACAGAGTAGGAAGGATAAAGAGTAGGCTGCGGACGCCGAGCAGCTACCTCACAATCTCCGAGCAATGCTCCAACAGGGGTAGCTCAACTATCGCTCTGCTCCGGTACCTGAATCTGCACACAAAGTGCAGGGAGTAACGTGAGTACACCAACTCAGTAAGTAACAACCATAACTAAAGATTTGAGTGCAGTGATGAGCATTTTTAAAGATCATGTAAAAACCATATAATAAGAAACAATAGAAGTGATTAAACTCAAGTCAGGAATCTACATTTCGAATATTTCATAAAAACTCCAGTTTTCCATTTTATAATTTGTATAAACGTTTGTTCAACATTTTTCAACTGAGGCTCAGTGTAAAGAAGAGTGAAAACAGTAGTTTCGTAAAATATCAGCCGCTCGGGCACAGTGTCACTCACGAATAATCCTCTCGGGCAAGCCTCTCAGTCACGCATGACTCTACTCTCATAGGTCAATGCTCACACTCAGCACTCTCACTCAACAGGTACCATATATAACCGCTGCGGCGTATAGCCCGATCCATATAATAACTCGCTGCGGCGTGCAGCCCGATCCATATAATAACCCGTTGCGGCGTGCAGCCCGTTCCATAATAGTAACCTACTGCGGCATGCATCCCGATCCATAATAGTAACCCGCTACGGCGTGCAACCCGATCCATAATAGTAACCCGCTGCGGCGTGCAGCCCGATCCATAATACTCGATTGCGCTCACTGGGGGTGTACAGACTCTTGGAGGGGCTTCTTCAGCCCAAGCGCTATATCGATGCGGCATGCAGCCCGATCCAATATATATATTGTTGCGGCGTACATCCCGATCCACATAATATCTATTGCGGCGTGCATCCTGATCCAATATATGTACATTGCTGCGGCGTGCAACCCGATCCATAACTATCCTCACAAACTTGGCTCTTGGCCTCACTCAGTCACCCTTACAAGCCACTCGGGAAAACTCATCACAACTCACGGGACTCAGCTCAAGATAACTCTCAGTATTCAAAAACAGCGGGATAACAGTGATAAACAACAACAGATATAAAGCATGACTGAGTTCATAATTTTTCTATGAAGAATAGTGTGAGAATAGTGGGAAAAATACCCCTGAGGGTCAAAACAGGTCGGCACAAGGCCTCAAACATGGCATACATCCCATAATATAATATAAACCTCTAAAATACAGGATATCATACGATTTTAAAATCAAACACGCGACTTAATAGTCGCCAAGGGACGGGCCAAGTCACAATCTCTATCGGTGCACGCCCACACGCTCGTCACCTAGCATGTGCGTCACCTCATTTATCAAAACAATACGAAATACCGGGGTTTCATACCCTCAGGTCTAGATTTACAATAGTTACTTACCTCAAACCGGCCCGAATACTAATCCGCGATGGTCTTGCCCCTCGAATCGACCTCCAATTTCTCTAAATCTAGTCAAGATCAAATTTATACCATCAATATATGCTAAAGGAATAAATTCCACATGAAAATTATTAAATTAGACCAAAAATTCCGAATTTGGCTCAAACCCGGCCCCCGGGCCCATATCTCGGAATATGATAAAAATTACATCACAAGAATCCTTATCCTCCCACGAGTCTATACATACCAGGAACATCAAAATCGGACCTCAAATGGCCCCTCAAATCCTCAATCAAAGGTCTCTAAATCATAAGCCCTAATTCTCCAATTTTTAGCACTGATTTTTCTCAATTTTCACCACTAATTAGACCTTTAATCACACATAAATGAGTTTAGAATCCAAAAACCTTACCTCAATGAAGAACTATCGATTTCCCTCTTCAAAGACCTTTCGAAAGCTTCAAACCCGTATGAAAATGGTGAAAAGAAGACCAAAGTTCACTAAGGACCCTTTTTATATTTTCTCCCTAGGGATTTCCGCACCTGCGGCCAAAATCTTGCACCTGCGGACCTGCACCTGCGGTCCCAGGTGCGCACCTGCGAAAAGTCACTTAAAGTCCAAATTCTGCACCTGCGACTCCATTTCCGCACCTGCGACTCCGCAGGTGCACTCCCACGTCCGCATCTGCGGTCCCTCACTAAGCTGCCCAAGTTCCGCATCTGCGGATTACTTTCCGCTTCTCCGGACCCACACCTGCGATTCCCCATCCGTAGGTGCGGTCACACTAGTAAAATGGCACCAGTAGCAGCTTTGCTGCAAATTTACAAGTTCAAACCTCCGTTAACCATCCAAAATCAATCCCGAGCCCCTTGGGGCCCCAACCAAAAATACCAACAAGTCATAAATTATCATCCGGACGTAGTCACACCCTTGGAACACCCAAAATAACATCAAAACACTAAATCCACCTCGAATTCAAGACTTTGAACTTTGAAACTTCTAAACTTCGTCAAAGATGCCGAAACCATCCAAAACACGTCCGATTAACCTGAAATTTTGCACACATATCCAAACAAACATTATGAACCTGCTCCAATTTCTGATATTCCATTCCGACCCCGATGGCCTATTTTTCACTGTCGACCGGAAATCGCCAAAAACTAACTTTCGCCAATTCAAGCCTAATTCTACACCGGAACTCAAAATCACATTCCGAACACACTCCTAAGTCCCAAATTACGTAACGAAACTTTTCGAACCATAAAATCCGTATTCCGAGGTCGTTTACCAAATAGTCAACTTCCGGTTGACTTTTCTAGCCATAAGGCCAACTTAAGAGACTAATTGTCTCATTTCTCACCACTACCACTCCGAACCCGAACCGATCGACCCAACACATCATGAAAGCTGAAACACATATAATAAAGCAGAAACGGGGGAAACAAGGCTAAAACTCTCGGAACGACCGATCGGGTCATTACATAAAATCAGAATCCATAATACTTTCAAGTAATTTACAAATTCAATTTACCAAACTTACATGTTTTTCAATTTCTTCAGGTTCAACAAGCTTGTTATCTTTCTTACGAGTCTCGAAGAAAATTGTTGCCAAATCTGGTGAATTGCCATCTTTTCTGCCCTTTACATCAAAGGCAAACATGTCAAGTAACATCTCGTAAATATTCTTTTAGAAAAGTAAATATTTTATGATAATACCTTTTGATAAATAATCTCTCGAATAGGCTCGCTACCAATATGATGAAGTATCTTCAACTTAGCTCGATTTGCCGCATTCATGTTGCTTCTCGCCTATATTTGTGTAACATTAAGCTTAAATGTAATAAATTTAATAAAATTTATTAAAATTTAACAATATGAGGCTGTAGATGCTTTAGCGAAATAGATTATTAAATCATTAGGAATACCTGAAAATTTTCTGAAGAAAAATGTTCCTTTATTAACCACTCCTATTCTTTCTTGTCTACTCCCTTTAGAATATTATTAAGAGCCTGTTGGATTGGCTTATCCTTCACATATTTTTCATGCAAGTGTCCTCTCCATTTGTTCCATAACTCTTTCATCCATCCGAAGATATGATCACGATGATCATTCATGTCAACACTCTCAAATTTATCCTACAATAATTCGAATATATATGGTTGAGTTTATATTAGTTCAGTTTTAGTCAATCTGTTGCATTTTGATCCTAACATTTTGAATCTGTCGCATTCTGAATATGTGCTAATAGTTGTATTTAATTTGAAATTCTATCTAGCAACTCTCCAGCAATGAAACTTTTCATGAAGTCTGTTGAACCCCTTAACAATCTCCTATGATTATACAGAGCACATTTGGACCAACTAAACCAGAGAAACATATTGCAAAATGGAACTTTATAAACATATGGTAAGTTCAGTGCCAACTGAAGAAGTCCAGAACCAGAAGTAACCTAAACAAACAAACAGATCAAGTAATAATTCACAACTGATTGAAAACAATAAATTTAGGTGACTTTGGCCATTCACATTTAAATTCATTCATTCATTCAACTTCCTTGTCATATATTTGTACATTGAAATAGTTACAGTGAAAAAGTTAGATTGATTCTTCACTTTTGATCATTTTAGCTTAGGATAATTTTGTACCAACTAAACCAGAGAAACATATACCTTTTCATCAATTTATAGTTATCATTCTGCCAAGACTTCAACTCTTGTCAAGATAATGTTCATATTAAAAGTTAGTTCTTTATTACATCTACAAAATATGAACATTTACAAATTTTCTACTTGGACAATAATTGTCACATAACAGAGTTACAACTTAAAAGTTAAATATCAAGTGCCAACAAAAGTTACCCTAAGAAGCAATGAATTTTGAATTGAAGAATATTTAAACAGCAAATGCCATAATTGTATCCTCATGCCCAAGGCATCTTATATTCCCTCAAACACAAGAACTGATCAAGTGCACATTTAGAACTGAAGAAGAGTAATTGTTTTAAAAAAATAGGCAGCAAACCAGAAATTATTCTATGACAGTGTGAGATTCACTTTCCAGTGTACTGCTTTCAGTTAAAAAAAGCCAATAACTGTAAGCATTATGGTATTTGACTCCTACATAGAGGCACAAACAGGAACACAAGTATTCAACTAAATAATATGCATCTTTACTGTATAAATATCATTTGCTCAGTCATGTAGATAAAGTTTCCAGATTTATCAGCCATGTGAAAATTGTTATCTAGCTTCTTAGACTTAAAATGACTTAAATTGCACAGTCATACTCTTGGCTACAGTTGTTACCTCAATAGCTTCCCACATGTGATTCAACTTTTCTTCCTTAATATCATTCCATGATGATACTCCCTAACATACACATATTACGATCATGAACGATTCTTCCCAAGTACCTCGAAAAAAGTTTTCTATTCGCTCCATATCACGATCCAAAATCTATTAAGGTCGTGATGGTGCCGGACACTATAGTCAGACAAGCCAATCGTTAATTAGTTGAAATAAATTTCTGTTTTAATATTTTTGAAATCATTACCTTTAACTTATTACGTAATAACTAAACAAAAATTCGTTAAGTAAATACGACAGTCTAATATTCCATTTTTATAAAATACATCCCGTACACATCCCCCAGAACCTGGTGTCACAAGTGCATGAGAAATTTCTAAGAATATATACAATCATTACAAAGCTTGTCCGAGATACAAATTGGACCATGGAATTTAAAACAAAATGAATACAATACGAGGGAGACTCTATCAGCTGCGGATCGGCTCCGAATGATGCAGCTCGCCTAAGTCTCCAAACCAGCCACATCGTTGTGAAAGTACATGTGCAATAAAAATGCACAGCAAGTGTAGCACGAGTACGAAAACAACGTGTACTCCGTAAGTCGCCCGCCTAACCTCAGAGAGGTAGTGACGAGAGGTTGAATTAGACATTTGCTAGAGGTCAATTTAGTATATTCAAGTGAGACACTAAGCATGAATGTCATAGACAATTTATTAAAATCAGGAATAAATAATATCAACTCCTTCCACATTTAACACTTTAAATCTTCGTCATTTCAGTTGACAATTTAAATCATAATCAGCGATAAGAAACATCAGTCTTATTTCACATTTTACACATCAATTATCCTTCCTCATAACTGGCCATTTAAACTTCTTTAGGCCGATAAACATGTATAAATCACAGCAAATACGCAGTAAATATCATGCGCAAGCAATGCCGAGGGTCGACGGCCCGAACCAACATAAACATAAACATAAATTGTGCACTGTCGAGGGTCGAACGACTCGAACCATAGATGCATCTATTTTCCCCGCTCGCGAATCAATCATGCGACGCGATCAACATAATAATAATAAGGCTAACCTGCTCGCGAATCATACCTGAGACTCAGGTGCTCATATGTACAT
>ML399367.1:0-24540 GCA_005239525.1 Nicotiana knightiana | reverse complement strand
TGAACTCTAGTCTTCTTAGATATTCAATTACTATTTCGATTATATTAGCAGTCTAGTATTACTGACAAGATCACAGGTACAACAGGTAATGCATGCTAGTGGGTCCTAGACTACCCGGACATGGCATAATAGTAGCTACGCACGGACTCCCGTCACCTCGTGCGTACGTATCCCCCACAAATAGTAGCACTTATTCAGTTAGTTCACCTATGGGGACAATTCCCCCTCACAAAGTTAGAAAGGAGACTTACCTCGCTCCGAAATTCCATAACCGGCTCCAAGCCCTTCCGACGACTCCAATGGATGCACAACGCCCCAAAACTATCCAAATAACGACAGTCCAATGAAATTATACTCTAATATTTGTTAACAATTCAAATTATATAAATTCCCATCTCCGCATAAGGAATTGACCAAAATGCCCTCGGGCCCACGTGCCCAGGTTCCGAAATTTCTCGAAGATAAATTCTACCCATAACTTTTCTAACTCAATTATACAATTTACTCTAATTTTTATGCTCAAATTCATGGTAAAAGTCCAAAATTCAAAATTCTAGGTCTTCCCCAAAAATTCCAAATTTATACTAATTTTCCATGTCTAAATCCATGTAAGATCACATATTTAACTCACAAATAGGAAGAAATCACTTACCTAGTGTTGCTTGGTGAAAATCCCTCCTTGAGCTCTCCAAAATCATCCAAACCAAATGAAAGAAATGAAAGAAATAGGCCAAAACTCGTGTTTAAAACAATTTGCCCAGCCTTCATCGAGTTGTACCTTGCGATGTGCAGGTTGTACATCTTATTACAATTTTTCCTTGTTGTACACCTTATATTAAAACACCCATAAATCCTTGTAGAAATATCCAAATGACAAACGGTTTAAATATTTAGAAACTAGACTCGAAGATCTTTAGTTTGATAGGCTGTAAACCATATAAATCTTTATATCTTCTGAGATATGAGCTTCTAAAGTCGGCTCCATGCATCAGAAAACTCTGTCGAAACTGCTCCACCAGCCATCTTCAATCGATCATAACTTTCTGATAAAATGTCCAAATCATGAATGCTTTAACTTTATGGAAACTAGAATGCAAGGGATACAACTTTTATGTTTTTCAAATTTTCAAATTCATTATAGATTTTTATATATACGCCTCCAAAGATAGCTTTTTGATGCATCAGTTGCTGTCCAAAACAGATTTGCAGCAGAAATTTCAGCAGCTATTTTGGCCCGAAATCCATTCCGTTAACCTTCCGAAATCCACCCGAGGCCCTCGGGACCTTAACCAATTATACCAACATGTCCCAAAACATGATACGAACTCTCTCGAGGCCTCAAATCATATCAAACAACTTCGAAATCATGAATCACTCTCCAATTCAAGCTTTATAAACTTTGAAATTTCAAACTTCTACATCTAATGCCGAAACCTATCAAATCACTTCCGATTGACCCCAAATTTTGCACACAAGTCATATTCGACCTTATTGACCTGCTCCAACTTTCGGAATTGGAATCCGACCCCGATATCAAAAAGTCAAACTCTCGATCAAACTTTTCAAAAACCTTCAAATTTCTATCTTTAGCCAAATGACTTCAAAATGACCTAAGGACATCCGAATTCACTTCTGATCGCGCTCCCAACTCCAGAATCACCATACGAAGCTATTCCCAGACTCGGAATCCCAAATGGACATCTATAACACTGAAATTCCTTACAACCCAAATTTATGAAATTCTTCTAAAATGCTATCTTCCATAATATGCGCCGAAACGCGCCCGGGCTATCCGAAGCCCGATCCGGACATACGCCCGAGTCCAAAATCATCATACGAACCTGCTGGAACCTTCAAATTCTGATTCGGAGGTTTTTTACTCATAAATCCAATCTTAGTTGATTCTTCCGACTTAAGGCTTCCGAATTGAGAATTTTTATCCTAAATTGACTCCAAACTTCCTGAAATTCAGTTCCGACCACACCTACAAGTCATAATACTTGAAATAAAGCTGCTCATGACCTCAAACTGCGAAACGACGCGCTAGAGCTCAAAACAACCGGTCGGGTCGTTACATTCTCTCTCACTTAAACATGCGTTCGTCCTCGAACGTGCCAAGAACTGCTATGGAGTTATCTGAAATCATTGTTTAACACCTCGTGCACCTACCCGTGCTACCACAATCCAATTGAGCACATTCGCTTGATCAAATATGAAGATATCCTCTTTTATCCATACAAAAAGCTCATAACCCAGTTCCAACACTTGAAATTCTCTGCCAGGCCTATTTTTAATATATGAACACCGTACCAACTACCACACGAGGTACCAGAACACGAATGCGTACCTTTGCTAAATCAACACCATGCACCGCATAATTCATCATCTAGCCACCATGACATTCCCTGAACCTTAACAACCAAAATTCTACGAATCTGATGCTCCCAATGCACCTTATAATATACATACATACATCCTGCTATAATGTTGACGATACCACCACAACAGAGGATATGTGTAGAAATTCCTAACCTGCTGCAGAGTTAACCAAACATTTAATCTCTCCTCTTGACTTAGATCCTTATCTCATTACGAACCAAATAAGGGTAATTGTCCTTTAATTTATTCCGCATAACCTTATTGCATTGATCCCTGATCCAATAATCTCGTCTCACCCAGTATGAACTATTCAGACACAAATCATCCCAGACATGATCAACAGTCTCACACGATGCCACAATGCGCTAATAGGCCACAACTCGAACATGATACATAAAGAAATGACGCAGGAAGGGACTACTCAATTCACACAACTAATATGAACTTTCCTCAGAATACAGGGAGTAAAACACAGGAAAATAGATATAGGGAACCATACTCAACATCACACTGTTGCGGTGTACAACCCGATCCAAATAATATACCCGTGGCGGCGTGCCACGGGTATATTTGTCGGGTTATGAGATGTGGGCCTGAGGGTCGGATTTTGGATCGACTTTTGGACCTGCTCGAACCACGGAGAGAAGCAGTACTAATACGAATGGCAGCTCAAAAGAAAATCATAGAGCGTTATTACAACCGTAAAGCTCATCTCAGGTACTTCCGGATTGGGGACTTCGTCCTTAAAAAGTCTTTCAATCAACGAAAGAAGCAGGCGCAGGAAAGCTAAATCCAAATTGGGAAGGAATGGACGGCAGAGTTCTACCAACAAGCTGGAATGCCATCCACCTAAAGAAGTATTACTTCTAAGGAAAAGAAATACCCCCGTCAGGTATCACACATTCGATTTTATTTTGAATAACTAAAATATTTTACTAAATTTTTTAGATGATAGGCATAAAGCTAACCCATCACCAGATGATGATATTAGACCTGCAAAGACGCGAGGAAATAACACAATTCCCGGCCTAGGGTTACACTTTACGATGGATGTTTTAAAGGGTTAAGCAGTCATCATCTAAAAAACTATATACCTTCGAGTCCGAAATGTTTTTCCTTTTCAGGAAAAGGACCACAAGAAAGGAATAATCAAATGCTCGAGATCTCATTCTTCAAAGCTCAAACACTTGGGGGACTATACAATATGGAAGGCTAAGACGAAGAAAAGAAGACTATCAGTCATAAAGGGCCCTCTTTCATAAATGAAGCCAACTACAAAAAGGCTCACAAATACCGTACCTACTATGAAAAGGTACGAGTGATTACTAGCATCCTCATGCAAAAATTCAGAGGTAAAAACAAAAACCTCAAAAATTAAGCATGCAAAAGACTTAAAGAGTGAAAAACTCAACGGAAAACAAAAGTTATACTAGTATTAATATATTAAAATGGCTAAGTAAAAACTAAGTATTAACTTATACTTAGCTGTATAAAATTTTTATACATTGAGGTGACCCTAAGTTGTCATTTGGGTACTTTAAAGAGATCCAAATTTACCCACGATGGGACTAGGTGTAACCACCAACTGAGACAAAGATAAAAAAAATGGGTGAACCAACTTCTTAAATTTCTTCAGGAGGGGGGTTGACTTCACTAGAAGAAGGAGCAGGAGAAACTAGGGATGAAGAGGCACGAGCAGCAGGAGTCTCACCATCAGGTGAAGAGAGGTTATGACCTTGTTGAGCCTTCTCTATGGCTTCCTTAGTTTTAGCTATTTCAGCACTAAAGTCGAAACCCTCTTGACTCATTTCCGTCAATGTGTCAAGGCGAGAACTCATATACGCCCAGCTCACATCAACAGCAGCCACCTCTTCAAGATCTTCATAATCCCTTGCCCATACTTGAAGCTCGGCTCTCAATCCGTCCTTCTCCGCTTCAGCAGCTTCATGGGCGGCAATTTACGATACAATCGACTCCTCCAGAGTTTGAACTTTACCTAAAGCATTACGAAGGTCCTCTTGAGTACAAATGAGTGATTTCACGAGCTCACCTGAGTATCCCTCCTTCTGCCCCAGCAAGCTTTTCAAGTCTCTAATCTTCTCTGAGGCGCGGGACAACTGCTCAGCAAATGAGGACTCCAGAACACTCTTGTCTTTATCAGCCTGACTGGAAGAAGCCTTCTCTACTGCCAGTTATGCTGCCATGAGCCTCATCTGCCGCTTCAAGGTACTCCTTTCCTCTTCTAAGGCATCCATGTCAATCCTTAGGCTATCATATTGTGCCTTCTAATTATCAGCATCGGCCTGCAACTCTTTTTGTCTCCTGATCCGCATTTGAGATCCTCTTCATGAGCTCCATGCCTATAAGATTAATCTACAAGAAATAAACCAATTAGATATGATAAATTTCATATGGGAAAATGAAAGAGGATAACCTGCATCATACATTCAAAGAGGTATACACAACTTCATTGGCCCATGTAAGAGCACTATGGCTGGCTAGCTTGGTTTCTCAGCGGGACCTATCAAAGGCTTGAGCCACACTTCGGGCTCACCCTTTTTCTTGAAAAGATTCCCCTCAACTGGAACCTTTATTATCACCTGCCGCATCTCTCTGTTGGAAGACCCTACTTCCCTAGCGGAAGGCATGGAAGCATGCAGAGATGAAGAAACAACAAGCACGGAGGGTTGAGGAACTGGAGAAGCCACGGGCAACGCAGCAGGCACAGAGGATTTAAGAGTTGAGGAAGCCACGGGAAAAGAAATAGCAGAAGACGTAATAGCCAAAGGAGCATATGAGAAAACTTCTCTTAAAGAAGCAGGAAAAATAGCAGCTAAAGGGACATCATCAGGAGCAAGGTCAAAACCTTCATGGAACAAGTAATCTACAGACTTATGAATGGGGGAATGTGAAACATCTTCAAAGGTAGAGAGCTTAACCACAGACACGGAAGGAGAAGTCATAGGTGTAGACTCATCTTCCGAAACCACTCGCCTTCTCTGTGGCCTGCACACCAAAGCACCCTCTTCTTCTTCTTCTTCTTCTTCTTCTTATTTTTCTTCTTCTTCTTCTTCTTCTTCTTCTTCTTCTTCTTCTTCTTCTTCTTCTTCTACGGAACGGGACTCACCAATCTTCCTCTTCGAGGAAGACGAACCAACAATAATCTCTTGGGCCTGGGCCAAAGACATCTTTGGGATAGATGAAGTAGACACCCCACGAGCAGAGAACCCTATCAAAAGGCAAAAAGTTAAGCGACAGAGAAAGAAAAGGCTCGAGTAAGGAAAGAATCAAGATCAAAAGCTTCACTTACCGTGGGTATTTACATGCCAACCGTACCTCCCAGCGAAGTACTTCCAAGATCTCTCTTCTAAAGGAGAAATAGCCAATAATTTTTCTACCCAATCACGGATTTCGGAGACATTCTCAACAGTACCCATGATTTCTAAGAGAATAAGAAACAGATACGGTGTTAGTAAAACATCTCAAGTCAGAACGAGGAAAAGTAAATAGATGTGAGCTAAAGCATACTCACGTACACGATTCCACTTCTCAGGGAAGGGAAGATTTTCTCCACCCACTAAACCAACAGTGGGTACAACAATATACCGGAGGTACCAACCCCTATCCTTATCATCTCCAGGGGTTACCAGCACTCTTTTGATCCTAGAAGTTAGAGTAAAAACCCCTTGATGAAACAAGGCAGGAGAGTAGAGATGAATAAGATGGTTGAAAGTAAAAGGAATTGAGGCTAAAGAAGCTAAACTCCTAATACATGCGACAACTCGCCACACAAGCGGACCAACTTGTCCTAAGCAGATATTGAAGAAACGGCAGAATTCAATTATGACTGGATCAATGGGAGGTCTAAACCCTAGAGTAAAAGGGTACGTATAAACAAAAAGCATCACGTCTTGTAAGACGTTATTCTTTGATTACTATTCGGAATGTAGATAGGGAAATCATGCCTCCAAAAACACTCCCTACGAACAAGGGAAATCTGACCCTCAGTAATAAGGGTTGGATACCTTTCGACACTCTCAATGGAAGAAGATTGGTCTACGAGAACTTGATTATCACTAGCAAAGACAAACTCAACTGGCACAATTTCATCAACTCCAGGTTCACGAAGGCGTTCACCTCTACCTCTAGACAAAGATCGGGAAGCCCTAAACCTCGGAGAAACTAGTGACCTAGCGGAAGGAGGGAAACTATCTGAGAAGAAGATGAGCCTCTCGAAGGAGTCGATCCTAGACTCCTAAGTCTACCACACCTCCGACTCCTAGTTGGAGCAGAAGATGGCCTTAAATTTTCAATATCTATTACTCTCTGAGGTTGATTTGAAGAAGACATGTTTACAAAGGCAAGAAAAAAGTTCTTTACAAAGGACAAAGTTAGAAAGTGTTTCGTGGAAGCAAAGAAAAGAAGAAAGGTATTTATACTTGAAGACAACCGTCAAACATGGAAAAAAAAAAAGAAAAATAATGATGAAAAGTCATAATTGAAAGTGTCACTTCGGGACTGACGCAGCCGCAAAAAGCCCTCAAAGGTGCCGAGTAAATGCAGAACCAATCCGAGAAGGACACGTGGTATGAGCATTAAATAGAAGTGAGAAATGAGGCCTATGATTCAGAGAGGGATAAAATGTTTCGAGGTAAAGCGGCAACAAAATATTCCCGCCATAAATGAGTATCCACTTACCAAATATTAATCGATAAATATATGGTAAGTGGACTATCTGTATTGGTAAAAAAAGAGTTTCACACATAAGCCAACTCTTGACAACTCAACCAGTTATGTGGACACAGGAGAACGCGACAGCTGGATGTGATTCTTTGAAGAGGTACGAAACAAAGAGGCACGATTCAATAAACCCACGAGCTCATCAGCCACGGGAAACTCAACCTGATCAAGACAGGGAAGAGACACGGTCAGAATGAATCTGGACAAAGCTACGGGCAGATTGAAGGACCCACAATTGATTACTCGTACGTTATGTAACCGTACCCCAATTACTGTTATCCTTTGTAATGCCCCATTAATGTCATAATTATTCATTAATGGGCAATCATAGCAAGAGTTGTACGTTATATCAAGGAATCTCCTATATAAGGGACGAGAATACAGCTTGTAAAGGCATCTGATTCTCGAATACAATCTACTTTGCTTTTCTATATTTCTGCAATATTGTCTATTATTTATTTTTCTCTATTTCCTTGATTATCAGTAACCCGTGTTCATCCCATAAATAGCTTTAGTCAAATGATCTAATTCTTTGGTTAAACAACCATGCCACACGAATCAGAAAGAACATAACCAATACGTCTCAACCTCGCAATACCCAATTGCTTACCTTACTCAAATCCCGCCATAAGGCCCAAATAATTTCGCACCATAAATGCATATAACTAACAATCACCACTCCTCGCAACACTGAAGGGTAACTCATTGATCACCAGAATATGAATAAACTTAATAACAATCGAATGGTACATCCCTCAACAATAGAAATTTGGAGTCAACAAATTCCGACTCGGTGCAGAACACACACTCATACCGGCCTACCAGTAACCCTGAATCAACTTTGGCCACCCACAACAGAAAGATAACTCACCGAAAAGTTCACAATGACTGAATCATGGTACATACTAACATCCGACTAGCTTTTCTCGCATCTTCACAGTTTATTACCACAAAATAACCTGTTTATGAGAACTCCCAGTCTGGAAGTCACGAAGCGCACCAATTACTACATAAGATCTCAACTCCACCGCTCGAATACATAGCGCATCCCTAATACGCAATCATTACACAAGGGATACCCCAATAATCCTTCCGTGTTACCAAGAAACCTTGAATATCAATAGTCAATCCAACAAGAGAGCGCCGCAATACCAACGAAGTACCCTTAACTCAACACATTGTCGTTTCTAAAATGTATATTGGTAAGAAACACATGTAAAAACTCATTACCTCACAAGCACCCAAAGAACTAATCATATCCCTTATCATTCCGATCCAACCTACTACCAAACTGTCCTATTTGTCCAAGTTCCTTCTCACTTACCTTTGAATTGATACTTTTCCTTTCCATAATACCACAATTCTCAACCCAGACTCACCACACGAGTCCCAAGCATAAAACCGTATCGTCTAAAGCTCTTAAGCCGCTGAATACTCTCAAATATCCCTAAAAGTACCACATTCAAAATACTTACCCTGAAGAGACTTCTTGAGAATCTAAAGACATTACCTTCACTTTCCTGATATTGATATGTAGAATCCATGATAATGTAGAAATTCCATAAGTCTTGACACCCTCTCTGAAACCTTATAATGCCATCCTCAAATATTAAGTATGCCCTGGCTACGCGTATACGCCAGGGTGCCATCAATGAGTACAGTAACAAATGAGCACTAATACGGTTGAAATACACCGTTAATCAAATACATGAACTCTACTGGGGCAATGATTAGCCCAAAAGGCATCACCCGGAACTCATAACCCAACAGAAAGATCCACTTCACTTCCCAACTAAACAACATGAGAGGTCTTCCAATACACTCACAACTTGAGACAGAAATCAAACACTCAGTAGTTCTTTCCACATTTCCAGCCAATCCTTCTGTCACAAATCAGCAGTCTGAACACATCTAACCATCAAATCACACTCACCACATAGGCATCCAGTCATAAGGTCCCGTCAATAAGGACATCAACGGACATATAAGTCCCCAAATACATGTGCTCACACAACGAAATCTCAGCACTAACTCCATAGAAGGAATCCGGCCTCAAGTCCTCCAGACTGGCCCGTTATCAAAATGCTAAAATCACACCTCATCCATGGAAGTCACAAGCCATCGATGCAAAACTGATACCAAGCGCTCTCGTGCGCGTTCGAATACATTGAAGATATTCAAGAGTCACGCTCTTGGCTGAATAAAATGGATTCGTACGACAAGAATTCAAGAATGTGAGATTTTCCTAAGGGTTCTGCAGCCTCTTGAAGATAAGTACAGACGTCTCCGTACCGATCCGCAAGACTCTACAAAACCTGCTCATGACTGGTGACTCCTATGTAACCTAGCGCTCTGATACCAGCTTGTCACGACCCCAAACCTACACTGGCCATGATGGCACCTATCGTGATACTAGGCTAGCCAATTCACTGAAAATACTAAAATGATTTTCATATAACACATCAAATATTCGAATTTTTCATAATAATTCCGTTTTTAAGCATTTCAAAACAATAAAAATGATTATAACATCTAAACACAGCCCCAACATCTGGAATCAATCATCATGAGCATCTAAGAGGTGATACAGTCTAATACAAATCCTCTACTACAACAAGTCTGGGAAGTAAGGTAAAATGTCAGAGTAGGAAGGAGAAAGAGTAGGATGCGGACGCCGAGCAGCTACCTCACAATCTTCGAACAATGCTCCAAATGGGGTAGCTCAACCATTGCTCTGCCCCGGTACCTGAATCTGCACACAAGGTGCAGGGGGTAACGTGAGTACGCCAACTTAGTAAGTAACCAAAGTATCTAAAAACATGAGTGCAGTGACGAGCATTTAAACTTTATAATTTCATAAAATAAGTACGAGTAAAGGTAATAGATCAATTCAAGAGTCCACATTTACCAAATATTTCACAAAACTCCAAATTTTCCTTTTCAAACTTGTATAAAAAATTGGTCAACATTTATCAAAGAGGCTCAGTGTAAAGAATAGTGAAAATAGTAGTTTCATAGAGATATTAGCCACCCGGGCACAGTGTCGCTCACAAATAAAGCCTCTTGGGCAAGCCTCTTAGTCACTCGTGACTCTACTCTCATAAGTCAATGCTCACACTCAGCACTCTCACTCATCAGGTACCATATAACAACTGATGCGGCGTGCAGCCCGATCCAATACACACACACACACACAAATATATAAATATATATATATATATTTATATATATATTAATGCGGTGTGCAGCCCGATCCATATAATAGTCGACTGCGCTCACTGGGGGTGTACAGACTCTTGGAGGGGCTCCTTCAGCCCAAGCGTTATATCGATGTGGCGTGCAGCCCGATCCAATATATATATTGTTGCGGCGTGCATCCCGATCCATATATAATGTATATTGTTGCGGCGTGCAGGCCGATCCATATATAATATATATTTATTGTTGCGGCGTGCAGCTCGTTCCATAACCATCCTCACATAATCGACGCTCGGCCTCACTCAGTCATCCTCACAAGCCACTCGGGCAATTCATCTCAACTCACGGGACTTAGCCCAATATACTTCTCAGAGTTTCAAAACAGTGTGATAACAGTGAAAATAACAACAACTGCTAAACATGACGGAGTTCACAATTGTTCTATCACGATAGTGTGAGAATAGTGTAAAAGTACCTCTGAGGGTCTAAATAGGTCGGCACGAGGCCCCAAACATGGCTCACAGCCCATAAGCAAGTATAAATTTCTAAAATACAGGATATCACAAGGTTTTAAGTCGAATATGCGGCTTAATAGTTGCTACGGGACAGACCAGGTCACAATCCCTATCAGTGCACGCTCACACGCTCGTCACCTAGCATGTGCGTCATCTCATTTACCAAAACAATGTCAAATACCGGGGTTTCATACCCTTAGGTTTAGAGTTACAATCGTTACTTACTTCAAAACAGCCCAAAAGCTACTCCGCGATGCTCTTGCCCCTCGAGTCGGCTCCCAAATGCTCCGAGTCTATCAAAATCAGATTTATCACATCAAAATATTCTAGGGAGATGAAACTCAATCGAAAAATATCAAAATTAGGCACAATTCCCGAAATTGGCCAAATCCGACCCCCGGGCCCACGTCTCGGAACTCAACAAAATTTACATCACAAGGATCCTTATCCTCCCACGATTCTATACATACAAGGAACACCAAAATGGGACCACAATTTCCCCTCCAACTACTCAATTAATGTTTCAATCTTTTCATGCCCTAACTTCCCCAATTTTGGGTTTAAATCCAACTAATTTCCGGTTTAGTTACTTAGAAAACAACATAGAATCGAGTTCTTGGTCCGAGAAACTTACCTCCACAGAAGATCCTCGAAATCCTTCTCCAAATTTCTCTCAAAATGATTCAATCCGCATGCAAAATGAAGAAAATGCCAAAATTTCGCGAAGGTATGAATTTATACTCTTCTGGTCAGTGGTCTCGCATCTGCGACTACTTATGCGCACCTGCAGACCCGCACCTACGGTCCCAAGTGCACTTCTGCGCACATGACTCAAGTCCTCATTTTCCTCACTTGCGACTACCTCTTCACACATGCGCTTCCGCAGGTGTGGCCACCCATCTGCACCTGCGACCCCTTCACAAGATTCCAAATTCCACACCTGAGCATGATCCTCGCACCTGCGACTCCCCATCTGCAGGTTTGGCCACACCAGTAAAGTGGCACCAGCAGCAGCTTTGCTGCAAATTTACAAGCACAAACCTCCATTGACCATCCGAAATCAATCCCGAGCCCATCGGGGCCCAAACCAAAAATACCAATAAGTCCCATAACCTTCAAACTTAGTCGAGCCTTCGAGACACCAAAAACCACGCAAAAAAAACCAAAATCACATCAAATTCAAGCCTATGAACTTTGAAACTTCTAAATTTCACCAAGGATGCCGAAACCATCCAAAACACATCCGATTGATCTGAAAATTTACATACATATCCAAAATGACATTATGAACCTGCTCCAACTTTCAGAATTCCATTCTGACCCTGATAGCCTATTTTCCACTGCCATTTGGAAACCGCCAAAAACTAACTTACGCCAATTCAAGCCTAATTCTACACCGGACATCAAAACCACATTCAGAACACACTCCTAAGTCCCAAATCACCTAACAAAGCTATCCGAACCATAAAATATACATTCCAAGGTCGTTTACCAATAAGTTAACTTCCGGTTGACTTTTCCGCTGTTGAACCAAGATAAGAGACTAAGTGTCTCATTTCTCTCCAAAAATCGCTCTGAACCCGAGCCAACCAATATAACACAACATGATAAAGCTGAACCACATATAATGAATCAGAAACGGGGGAAACAGGGCTAAATCCTCGGAATGACCGCTCGGGTCGTTACAATAAATACCAGCCTTCGCGATTTTGAGCCATTTCTTCAATATTTTCATCCGGGATTAAGCTTTGGGAGAGGGTTTTGAAGGAGTAAATCAAGAGGAATTCGTTGAGGTAAGATATTTGAACCTAAAACTCATTTCCATGTGCTTTTTGGACTGAAATAGGGTGAAATTAAGGGGAAAATCAGTGTGTAAATTGGGGGTTAGGGCTTGGAAAAATTGGAGGCTTTAATTGAGGAATTGAGGGGCCATTTGTGGTTGGATTTCGATGCATTTTATATGTATAGACTCGGGAAATAATGAGGATTCTTTTTTTGAGATTTTTCTAGAATTCTGAGACGTGGGCCCGGGGGTCGGGTTTGGCCAATTTCGGGAATTTTTGTGAAATTTGATAATTTTCGAGTGGGCTTTGTTCCTTTAGCATATATTGATGATATTAATCTGGTTTTGGTTAGATTCAGAGTAATCGGGAGCCGATTCGAGAGGAAAGAGCATTGCGAATTAGTATTTGGGCCAGTTTGAGGTAAGTAATGATTGTAAATCTTGTCCTGAGGGTATGAAACCCCGGACTCAGTATTTTCTCACTATTTTGGTATGACGCACATGCTGGATGACGAGTGTGTGGCGTGCACTGATTGGGGATTTATACTTGGTCCTTCCCGTGGCAACTATTGAGTTGCTTATTTACTTTTAATCATATGTTAAATCGTGTTTTTAGACTATTGTTATATTTGGGCTATAAGTCATGTTTGGGGCCTTGTGCCGACCTGTTTAGACCCTTTGAGGGATACTTTCTGATATTCCTCACTATATTGATTATGATTTACACTCAGTCATTCAATGTTAAACTATTTTCGAAACTCAGACTTTTTTACACTACTTTGTGATGTAAATATTGTTTTGGGTCGAGTACCCCATTTGTTGATAGCCTGAGTGGATTTTTTTGAGAGTTTCTGACTGAGTGAGGTCGAGTGCCAACATTTTGAGGATACTATGTATCGGGTTGCACACCGCAACATGTTACATTATTATGATCTATGAAAGGCCGAGAGCCTGAGTGATTGATGACACGAGATGGCTTGTTATTAGCGCTTGGGCTATAGGAGCCCCTTCAGAGTCTGTACACACCCCCGGTGAGCACAGGTAACTACTGAGTGTGAGTGCCGAGTGCCGAGTGATGATTGATTGGGAGGCATGAGTGACTATGAGGTTTCCCGATGGTCAGATATAGAGTGATGGTGAGGCATGCTGAGTGACTTATTTTGACGGATGTTATGCCCGAGGGGCGATTTATGAAATAGGTTTTTTCCCGAGAGGCTATCTATGATTTCTATCATTTGTACATTAAATTACCTTGATTTCTATGGAATTTGTGAGAAGGCACATTTCAAATGATATTTTACTGAGATTGACTTTTAAATTTTTTAAGGCATCGTATTTGTGTTTTTCTGAAAGAAGGAGTTCATTCTCTGTGTATTTTATGATTGCTTTTACGTGTTTCGTTGCCTTGGACATTATTTAATTTCATTACTGCTGAGTTGGTGTACTCACATTACTCCCTGCACCTTGTCTGCAGATTCAGGTGTTGGATCTGAGCGCTAGCTGTTTTCACATTCTCTTGTAGTTTTTGTTCGGGATTTTGAGGTAGCTGTTTGGCATCCGCAGCATGCCCTCCTTCCCTTCTTATCCTATTATTTGATATCATTTCCTAGAACTTGTTGTAGTAAGGAAATAGTATTACGTGGTGTTATGTGTAGATACTCATGACGGTTGACTCCAGGTTTTGGGGAAGGGTATAAACTATTTTATTCGTTTTGTTGCTTTAAACTACTTAATCGGAAGAATTTTGTGGAATATCGAATAGTTTCTAATTTAAGGGAAATTCCTTATGTTGTTTTCCCGGTGGATAGGCTAGCCTAGTATCATGATAGGCGCCATCACGGCCGGCTTCGTATTTGGGGTCGTGACATTGCCCTTACTGTATTGTGATTTTCGGATTTGGGATGTGTTGTTGTCCATCCTTCTGTGTCTTATTATGGTGTTCCGTTGTTATTTGCTATTTTTTTTCTTTCTTATTTTGGTTGTTATGTTGTTAGCCATATTGTGTAGTCATTAGATAGATGTCATGTTCTGTCATTTCCTATACTTATGCTTTGTTCAGTTTATTAAACCAGTGGTGTCTTGACTAGTCCTCGTCACTACTTCACTGAGGTTAGTCTTGATACTTTCTGGGCACCGTTGTGGTGTGCTCATACTACACATCTACATTTTTTTGTGCAGATCCAAGTATTTATCGTTAGTAGTTGTGTGAGGAGACTCAAGTTGAATCTGATGTTGCATTCCCAGGCTTCGGAGTCACCTTCCTACTTGTATTCAACTGTTTTCACTCATTTCCTAACAGTTGTAGTTAACTCTGTAGAGCTTATGACTTGTACTACCGATTTTGGAAATTTGTAATTTTGTAAAGATTTCTATATCGAGACTGTTAAATTTTCTTTATGTTATTGTTATTCAATAAACATTAGTCTTACCTAGTCCCTAATACTAGGTGCCATCACGATGTCCAACGGAGGGAAAACTGGGTCGTGACGAGTACTGAGTGACTACAGTCGCTGGTGTTTATGCATATTCCGGGATGGATTTTCCCTAGGACTGAGAGCCGATTACAGTACTGAGTGGACTGTTGTGTGAGAGTTGTGAGCACTACGTGCATTTATACATTGTTCCTACATTGGCATGTAGAGTATACTGATTCATACATAGGATACTGGACATATTTGGCACATTCTGTTTTCATCGTCTGATAAATTGTGAGCATGTCAAATTTATGTACACTGTATTATTTAATTGTTGAGTTTTAGTTTGTCACTACCTCTCAGCCCATAGTTTGGGTTCGTAACTTCTGAGTTGGTGTACTCACGTTACCCCCCACACCTTGTGTGCAGATCCAGGTACAACTGGACTCGGTAGTAGTTGCTGAGCTGTGGTCAAAGTTCCTTTGGAGGCATCGAGGTAGAAGCGGGCGATCGCATCCTCGATTATCTCCTTCTCTATCTACCTGTCATAATTCAGACAACTTTATGTCAGTTTTGTATTTTGATATCTTTATGTAGTATCTCACGACTCGGTCACACTAGATCTGGGTTCGGGTTTTTCTTTTATTTATGTTATCAGTGATGTTAAACCCTTGAATGCTTTTTATAAAAATCGAGACTCTTGCTGTAAAAATAATGATTTTTCCTGAAAATAACTTTTACCAATAAAATGTGTGGCTTGCCTGATTTCACGATAGGCGCCATCACGACTGGGTATTTTGGGGTCGTGACAATTTCGTGGTAAAAGGCTCGGATTATACAACTCTTGGTGTGAGTGTGCTCCTATGATTATAGGTTTCAAAGGAAGCTTCTTCAAGTCTTACAAATCTTATGATAAACCAGTAGCAGCATTCGCTGAGTTACAAAAAGAAAATGCTGCCAACGAATAACAATCTTCAAGTTCTTTTGTTGGATTGTTCAGTTTGATTATTATTTAGTTTGGTTATTATCAGTTTAATTGTTTAGTTTGATGTGTTACTGGTTGATGCATTCAACCTCTATAGAACTGAGTGTTTAGGATGCCAATCAGTTTTAAAATTTGTACTCCTTGTTGAAATGAAATAAAATATGTCTGTTGAATTTAAAAAAAATATTATGAACTGAACTGAATGTTTTAATTTGTCTATATTGTTGGAACCTTGTAAGTGCCAAAGTGTTATCATTTTGTACCTGTTTTAATATGTACTACTTTGGTTCATAAGTACTCAACTATATATCTTCAAGTACTCATCAACTATCTTCATAAGTTCAGTATTTGTTATATTTTGCATCTTCAAGTACTCAACCATCTTCATATTTATTGAAAATACATTTTCCTATTGTCCAAGGTTGGTGTTATAAGTTCAATGTGCTATATTAATTTGGAAAAATAAAATTGGCCAATTTTAGAGGACTTAATTAATCTTTACAAATATTACTGTTAATACTTTCATTTCATTAGGCATCAAACAAACAGTTGCAATATTGAAGACAATAGGACTGTTTTGTTAACTTGAATCAAAAGATCATTAAGTAAAAACAAAAAAGATTCAAAACATAGTAATTTGATTCATTAATATGAGATTTCATGATAGCATCACCAAAACATAACAAGTTAAATAAAAACATCACCATAAGGGGTATACAACTTCATAGATGAAAAACATGTAACCAAGCAAAAAAGACAACTTGAGATAAAACTTCATAATGAATGGACTACTCAATATTCTAGTTCACGAAAAAAGACTTTGAGGTCTTAGAGGCGGATTCGGTATCACTAGTGATAAGAATGATTGAATTGCTCTTAGCTCCATTCTGGACGGATGGTGTGGGCATATCGTCAAGCATAGTATAGAGTGAAGTTAGAGGATGCTCTTCCAACATCACACCTTTTAGGTAATCAGTGCTTGAATCACGAACCACCCTCTCAATCAATTCATTAACCTCACGCTTCAGCGTAGTAAAAGTCACACTTAAGATCTTGGTACAAAATATTATGACTAACGGGTGAACCATGGAGTGGTTATTCAACAGCTTTCTTGGTCGGAGTCCTATCCATCGTTATGCTTAGATGTAGTAGTAGTTTCAGTTTGATTGTTTTATGTAGGTCTAGAATATTTTTCGAAAAATATATAGGGAGAATTATAATCTCTCAATTATAATAGCTTTTCCACTTCCCGGTAGGACTTAAAGTCTCTCTGTAGAGATCATATGCAACTGTTACAGTTCCCAGTGCGGACATTACACATCCTAGCAGCCCCTTCCACTCCTCCATGCATCCATTACACTTCCCAGTAGCCCCTTCCACTCCTTCATGCAACCATTACACTTCCCAGTAGTCAATTTCACTCATCTATGCACCATTACACTCCTCCATGCAAGAATTACTCTCCTCCTTGACTACAATTAATTATAGAAGCTTGTCTTTATCCATCCGCCTATACAGATTTTGGAATTTTTTTAAAAAAAACTTCTGCCATATAACATGCACTTCACAGATTTTGGAATTTTTTTTAAAAACTTCTGCCATACAATAGCAGTGCACTTCATAGGTCTTATCTCATAGTCTTAACCTTAGAAAACTAGAGTAATCCATGTAAAGATTTTTTTATCCTTGTTTAGGTTTAGGTTTAGGTTTAGGTTCTCTTTTGGTTTAGGTTCGTTTTCGTATATGTTTAGGTTTATGTTTAGGTTTAGGTTTTGATTTTTCGTTTTGGTTTTAAACAAGTTGTAACGATCCGACCGGTCGATCCGAGAGTAATAGCCCCATTTCCCCCGATTCTGCTTCATTATATGTGGTTCAGCTTCATTATTTTGTGTTAGATTGGTAGGCTCGGGTTCGGAGCGCTTTTGGAGAGAAATGAGACACTTAGTCTCTTAACTTGGTTCAATAGTTGGAAAAGTCAAATGGAAATTGACTTATTGGTAAACGACCCCGGAATGTATATTTTATGGTTCGGATAGCTTCGTTAGGTGATTTGGGACTTAGGAGTGTGTCCGATGTAGAATTAGGCTTGAATTGGCGAAGGTTATTTTTTTGGCGATTTTCAGTCGGCATTGGAAAATAGGCTATTGGGTTCGGAATGGAATTCCAGAAGTAGGAGCAGGTTCATAGTGTCATTTTGGATATGTGTGCAAATTTCCAGGTCAATCGGAATTGTTTGTTTTTTGGATGGTTTCGGTATCTTTGGTGAAATTTAGAAGTTTCAAAGTTCATAGGCTTGAATCCGAGGTGAATTTGATGTTTTTGCGTTGTTTTTGGTGCTTTGAAGGATCGACTAAGTTTGAATAAGGTTATGGGATGTGTTGGTATGATTGGTGGAGGTCCCGAGGGCCTTAGGTGAATTTCGGGTGGTTAACGGATCGATTTATGGATTTTTGAGATAACTATTTTGCTAGTTTTTGCTGTAGGTATGTTTGCTCTTCGCTATCGCGTAGAACGGTCCGCGATCACGTAGGCCAAGTTGGGCAGGGGTGAAAAAATTTCTCTATGCGATCGTAGAGGTCAGGTTGCGATCGCGTGGGTCTGTAAAGTTGTGTTACGCAAATGCATGGCCAGGATCGCGTCCGCGTAGAGGAGAGTGAGCTGGCGAGGAGTGGAAGGTTTTGTTTAGCGCGGTCGCATGGGGAGGGATGCGATCGCATGAGTTAGGAAGGCAAAGCTTCGCGATCGCGTGGGATATTCCGCGATCGCGTAGGGTTAAATGTGGGGCCTGGGCAGTCTTCTTTAAAAAGCCATATCCGCGAGTTTTAGTCCATTTTTCGCCATTGTTGGACGAAATTGGAGCTTTTGAAAAAGAATAAAGAGGGAATCAAAGGGGAAACACTTGGTATGTATAAACTCTGGAAAGTATGAGGATTATTGTGATGCACTTTTTATAGAATTTCGAGACGTGGGCCCGGGGCTCGGGTTTGGCCAATTTCGGGAATTTCGGTTAAAATTGATAATTGTCGAGTGGGCCTTGTTCCTTTAGTATATATTGATGATATTAATCTGGTTTTGGTTAGATTCGGAGCAATTGGGAGCCGATTCAAGAGGAAAGAGCACCGCGGATTAGTATTTGGGCCTGTTTGAGGTAAGTAATGACTGTAAATCTTGTCCTGAGGGCATGAAACCCCTGACTTCGTATTTTCTCACTATTTTCGGAGTGGAGCACATGCCAGATGACGAGTGTGTGGCGTGCACTGATTGTGGATTTGGACTTGGTCCTTCCCGTGGAAACTATTGAGTTGCGTATTTACTTTTAAATCATACCCCTTGGGGGCTTTTACTGTTATTTCCTCACTATGTTGACTTATGATTTACACTCAGTCATATTATGTTTAACTGATTTCGAAACTCAACCTTATTTACACTATTTTGAGATATAAAATGATGTTTTGGGTCGAGTACCCCGTTTTACTGATAGCCTGAGTGGTTTTTTGAGAGTTTCTGACTGAGTGAGGCCGAGGGCCTGATTGTGAGGATATGATATGCCACGAGGTGGATTGATATTAGCGCTTGGGCTGAAGGATCCCCTCTGGAGTCTGTACACACCCCCAGTGAGCGCAGGTACCTACTGAGTGCGAGCGTCGAGTGCCGAGTGATTGGGAGGTATGGGTGACTGTGAGGTTGCCCGAGCGGTTGATTATGAGTGACTGTGAGGTATGCCCGAGGGGCTAATTCTGAGTGATGTTACACCCGAGGGGCAGTTTCTGATACATGTTTTTCTCGAGGGGCTACTTATGATTTTACCACTTTCACTCTGAACTTATGAAATGTTTTGCCCGAGAGGCTTTTTATGATTTTTATGATTTTTACACTAAACTTCTTGAAAGTTATGTTGAAACTGTTGGCAAGTATATTCACAAATGATTTTTACTGAAATCAGCTTTTAAGCGTGATGATTTAACGTATACACTGTTGGAAAGAAAGACTGTGCTTATTGTGAAATGATGATTTGACTTTATGTGTTTCTTACTGCTCAGACCTGATTTATTCTCATTACTACTGAGTTGGTGTACTCACATTACTTCCTGCACCTTGTGTGCAGATCCAGGTGTTAGGGCAGAGTGAGCTGTGTATCTGTTCCAGAGATTTCTAGGATATTTTTGCGAGGTAGCTGCACGCGTCCGCAACCTGCTCTCTCCTGCTTACTGTTATAGGGTTTATTTTCCAGAGTTGTATATTTTCTGTAGATGCTCATGACAAGTGACTCTGGGATTTCGGGATTGTATTTAATATTCGGTGTAGCTTTATCTATTTTAAAATGTTTAAACGAAACCTTTATGGGTTATCAGTTTAGTAATGATATAAATGAAAGATTATTACGATTTGAGTGTGGATTTGGCTGGCCTAGTTCCACGATAGGCTCCATCACAACTAGTTTAGATTTGGGGTCGTGACAAGTTGGTATCAGAGCCTAGGTTACATAGAACTCAACGGTCATGAGCAGGTTTAGTAGAGTTTTGCGGATCGGTACGGAGACGTCTGTACTTAACTTCGAGAGGCTACAGAACCCTTAGGAAAATCTCACATTCTTGAATTCTTATCGTGCGAATCCATTTTATTCAGCCAAAAGCGTAACTCTTTGAATTCCTTTCATGTATTCGAATGCGCACGTGAGCACTTGGTATCAACTGTGCATCGACGGCTTGTGACTTCCATGGATGAGATGTGATTTTAGCATGTTGATAATGGGCCAGTCTAGAGGACATGATGCCGGGTTCATTCTATGGCTTGAGTGCTAAGATTTCGATTGTGTGAACCGTGCATTTGGGGACTTATATGTCCGTTGGTGTCCTTGTTGACAGGACTTTGTGACTGGATATCTATGTGGTGAGTGTGATTTGAGGGTGAGATTTGTTCATAGTGTTTGATTGTGACAAAAGGATTGGCTGGATATGTGGAAAGAACTATTGGGTGTTTGATTTCTGTCTCGATTTGGCATATGGCTTCGAGTTGTGAGTATATTGGAAGACCTCTTATGTTGTTTAGTTGTGGAGTGAAATGGATTTTTCTGTTGTGTTATGAGTTCTTGGTGATTTATTTTGAGCTGACCAATGCCCAAGCAACGTTCATGTATTTGCTTAACGGTGTATTTCAGCCGTGTTAGCACTCATTTGTTATTGTATTCATTGATGGCAACCTGGCGTACTCATGTAGCCAAGAGAAGCATACCCAACATTTGAGGAGGGTATTATAGAGATTGATGGAGGAGAAGATTTATGCAAGGTTCTCCAAGTGTGAATTTTTGGCTCAGTTTAGTAGCATTCTTGGGGCACGTGGTGTCCAGTGAGGGTATTCAGGTGGTCAAATGAGTGTGGAGAGAGCTTATAGAAGCTCAAAATTTCTTTGACCACAGCTCCAGTGTTAGTTCTGCCATCAACTTCAGGTTCTTATACCGCTTATGTCTCGAGGGTAGGCATTGGTTTGTTCTAATGTAAGGCAAAGTTATTGCATAATAGCTATGATCTTTGGAAGTGTATAGACAGATAAGAGTTTGAGGCTAAGCAGGAGGGCTATTTCCCGGGAGGTGTTCTGAGGTTGTGTGATCCTTATTTTATTTTGTAGCAAGTTCTCTTTTACCAGTAATTAATATATGTTGCAATTTCAGTTTAGATCACTTGTGGGAATTGGCATGGCTATTGCAATGGTGAATGCGAGGTTGGAGATGATTTGGGATGTTAAATGGTTTGAGTTATATATGAGCTTATGAAGGATTTAGTTGAATCTCACTGTGGTATAGTGGCGGTGTTAGCATATGGTCATTATGAGTTACTGTTTGTTTTGATCTATGGCTTTGAGCCAAGTGGGGGAGTCTGATAATTATAAGTTGGTTGCACAATTATGTGATGTGTTGGGTTCGGTTCGAGGTATACTGGTGAATCAGTTATGACCTGCAGGGGTTGAGATCGAGAATGACTTGAATAAAGGAAATTTGGATAGGGGTTGTGTTATGCTTTATGGGTGTATAAGAATCATGGAATGGCTTGAGTTGTAATTGTAAAAGGTGTAGTGGGTGCAGTGTATGGAGTTGCTTGTTGCTTCCAGTATGTGGATTGCTTCCTAGTATGTTGGTGTTCCAATGGGGCCAAGTCGTTTCTCTGCTTGATTAATGAAATTGAGATTTGCGTAGAGTGGATGACTCTCGAGAATGGTTCTGACAGATTCATGGTTATATGTAACAATTGAGGATCTTCAAGGTGTGTATTTGGATAGAACTGAGAGTTACGGTGGAGGGTTCCAAGACGTGTGGCATTTCTACATTATCATGGATTCTACATATCAGTATCAGGAAAGTGAAGGTAATGGATTTAGATTCGCAGGAAGTTCTTCAGGGTAAGTATTTTAAATGTGGTAATTTTGGCGATATTTGAGAGAGTATTCAGCGTCTTACGAGCCTTAGACGACATGGTATTATGCTTGGGTCTCGTGTGGTGAGTCATAAGGAACTTGGATAAATAGGACAACTTAGTAGTAGGTCGAATCGGCATGGTAAGGGATACGATTAGTTCTTTCGGTGTTCATGAGGTAATGAGTTTTTACCGGTATTTCTTAGCAATGCTCTTGGGTTTTGGTGACCTACGTAGCTTGGTTGAGTTAGAAGGATTCAGTCCTGACAGTTGGGTGTTGTACAAATGGGATTCAGATAGTTCCTGATGGTTTCTACCACGGTTAGAGATGTATATTTTCTGCTAGCCCGAGGAGCTTATGATGTATCATGATTTTTGCTTCTAGATGGGATCAAATGGAAAGTTCTTGGCTAGTTGGGTATGTAGTAGCTTGTGGCTCGGAAGGGATCAGGAAGTTCCCATATTTGTCCTAGGATGGCATGGCGTATGTGGTATGTTGGGTAGAGTATAAGTCAACTTCCGGTTGACTTTTCCAACTATTGAACCAAGCTAAGAGACTAAGTGTCCCATTTCTCTCCACAATCACTCTGAACCCGAGCCAACCAACCCAACACCACACAAAATAGATGAACCACACAAGCAATGAAGCAGAAATGGGGGAAACGTGCTAAACTCTCAGAACGACCGATCGGGTCGTTACATTCTCCCTCACTTAAACATACGTTCGTTATCGAACGTGCCCAGAGTTGTTCCAAACCCACCAAAATTGTCGTGTAACCTACCAGGCCCATACCCTGGGGTGGTCCCACGTCGCCATATCCCATATAGGTCCAATAGTACAACACAGTTGAAATTTCGAGATCCAACCTGACCCATAAACCTTAGAACCAAATTTCCACTTCTGAAATAATTTACAAAATCAAAATTTCACAACTGTAAACTGAATAAGTCTGAACACGCTGTATCAAGCCATATCTGTGACCCAAGATGTAATTACATGAAATTCCACATGCCTCAAACACTCATAGCGATAACTCCAAATCACAATAGCTGCTCAAAATGACTCAATACTGGTAAATAACCTCTTATAAAGCAAAACCTCGTTCTAACACTCTCATATGCAACAAATGACAAAAGAAATAATAGAAACTATCAACCATTCGTCGGATCAACAAGTGATGGAACTCCTTCCCTACGACAGGAAATATAGCAAAATTTCTAAGTCGATCAGCATCAATATCATCCCAAATATACCACGACCAAACCCTGTAGCACCCATTCTAGGTCCGACGACCTCTTCTCATCTACCACAACCACTCTAGTGACGTGACGCATCAATAAAGATGAAAGCCACAATGCGTGCAGTCCGTGCACAAATATATAACATCTCACGTGTACTCAAATCATGGAAAATGACTCCACTACAAGAGATGTACCGCAAGCCTAGCAGTATCACCACAACACAATGTTGAGAACCCATCACACCTCGTAGAACCAGAACACACGAATCTAGCTCGAAGGATCATACCTCCACAAAACTTCGCTGCAATGAGCGACACCATCCCAACACTGGTCCACATGAAATACTTCGAGCCACCTTGCAAAAAATCAGTAACCATGCGCAATTTGACATCAAGTACTCAAAGTGCATTACCATAACCATTAGGAATCGAACGATACCATGCCAAGCGAACCCGAAATTACATAACCAATACGTTTCAATCTCACAATACCCAACTACTTACCTTCCTCAAATCCCTCTATAAATACCAAATATCCGCACCATATTTGCATATAACTAATAATCACAACCCCTCGTAACACCAAAAGGTAACTCATAGATCACTCCAGAACATGAATAAACTTAATGACAATCGAACGGTACATCCCTCAACAATAGCAATTTGGAGACAACAATTCCGAGGCGGTGCAGAACACACACCTATGCTGGCCTACCAATGAACCCTAAGTCAACTTTGGATACCTGCAACAGATAGATAACTCTCAAAAAGTTCACAATGACTGAATCATGGCACATACTAACATCTGACTAGCTTTGTGTTGGTTGAATTCCCAATGCACACGCAAGTGTACGTGGTCGACAAGTAATATAGGATTT
>ML399366.1:0-35781 GCA_005239525.1 Nicotiana knightiana | reverse complement strand
GATTTATATTTGCAACGCCCGTTTAGTCTTTATAGAAGACATAGTTGAGCGTGATCAGGCACCCATCCTATTTCTATTCCTCCGTATCGTATGGCTCCGAAGGAGTTGAAGGAGCAGATTAAGGAGTTATTGGCTGAGGGGCTTATCAAACTGAGTATATCACCGTGGGGTGCTCAAGTTCGATTTGCGAAGAAGAAAGATGGTGTATGTGGATGTGTATTGATTACCGCCAGTTGAACAAGGTTACCATTAAGAACAAGTATCCGTTGTCGCGCATCGATGATTTGCTTGAACAATTGCAGGGTGCTCGTGTGTTTTCTATGATTGATTTGAGATCGGGAAATCATCAGTTGAAGGTTCGGGCTTCAGATGTTCCGAAGACTGTTTTTCGTACGAGATATGGCCACTATGAGTTCCTGGTGATGTCCTTTGGCTTGACTAATGACCCAACAACTTTCATCGACTTGATGAATAGGTTTTTTAGGACGTATATTGATTCCTTTGTCATTGTCTTCATAGATGACATCTTGATTTACTCACGTAGCTTGGGTGAGCACGAGCAACATTTGAGGGTTGTGCTCCAGACCTTGCGAGAACAGAAGATATATGCTAATTCTCCAAGTGTGAGTTCTGGTTGGATTATGTGGCATTCTTGGGGCATGTGGTATCCGAAGAGGGTATCAAGGTTGATCCTCAGAAGATTGAGGCGGTTCAGAGTTGGCCGCGTCTTACTTCAGCTACAAAGATCAGGAGCTTTTTGGGCCTAGCAGGCTATTACCGCCGATTTGTGAAGGGATTCTCTTGTATTGCATCTCCATTGACAAGATTGACTTAGAAGAGTGCCCCGTTTGATGGTCTGACGAGTGTGAGGCGAGCTTTTAGGAGCTAAAGGCGGCATTGACTTCAGCACTAGTTCAAGTATTGCCTTCCGGTTCTGGGATGTACAGGGTGTATTGCGATGCTTCACGTTTGGTTTGGGATGTGTGTTGATGCAGGATGGGAGAGTTATTGCCTATGTTTCGCGCCAGCTGAACGTTCATGAGAAAAATTATCCTGCGCACGATTTAGAGTTGGCGGCGATTGTTCATGCTCTTAAGATTTGGAGGAACTACTTGTATGGAGTGTCCTGTGAGGTTTATACAGACCACCGTAGCTTGCAGCACTTGTTCAAGCAGAGGGATCTTAATTTGAGGCAGCGCAGATGGCTTGAGTTATTGAAGGATTATGATACCACCTTTCTTTATCATCCGGGTAAGGCAAATGTGGTAGCAGATGCTTTGAGTAGGAAGGCGAAGAGTATGGGTAGCTTGGCTTATATTGCAGCAGAGGAGAGAGACCTCTAGCCTTGGAAATTCAGTCCTTGGCCAATCTCTTGGTGATATTAGACCTTTTAGATCCTCGCCGAGTTTTAGCACATGTGGTTGCTCAGTCTTCGTTAGTGGGGGAGATGAAGGCCCGACAGTTCTATGATCCGTACTTAGCAGAGCTTCAGCAGACAGTGGTTCAGGGTAGGGCCAAGTAGGTTACTATTGGCGAGGATGGTGTTCTGAGATTTCAGTGGCGCTTATGTGTTCCTAATGTTGATGGCCAAGGGAGAGGATGTTAGAAGAGGCACACAGTTCTCGGTATTCTGTTCATCCTGGTGCTACGAAGATGTATCGTGATTTGAAGCAGCATTACTGGTGGAGGCGGATGAAGAAGGACATCGTGGAATATGTGAATAGGTGTCTTAACTCCCAGCACGTGAAGTATGAGCACCAGAGGCCAGGAGGCCTATTTCAGTAGATGCCCATTCCTGATGGAAATGGGAGCGCATCACTATGGACTTCGTAGTCTGGTTGCCTCGGACTTTGCAGAAGGTTGACGCGGTTTGGGTCATTGTGGATAGATTGAGAAAATCGGCGCATTTTATTCCAGTGGCTACTACTTACACTTCTGAGAGGTTAGCCCAGATCTACGTTTGGGAGATAGTCCGGTTGCACAGTGTGCCGGTGTCCATTATATCAGATCGAGGTCCTCAATTCACCTCGCACTTCTGGAAAGCATTGCATAGCGAGATGGGTACCCAGATAGACCTTAACACAACATTTCACCCTCAGATTGGTGGTTAGTTGGAGCGTACAATTCAGATATTGGAGGACATGCTCAGGGCATGTGTGATTGACTTCGAAGCTCAGTGGGACCAGTTCTTGCCTTTGGCCGAGTTTGCTTACAATAACAGTTTCCAGTCCAGCATCGATATGGCTCCATTTGAGGCTTTGTATGGTTGGCAATGTCGTTCTCCTATCGAGTGGTTTGAGACTGGCGAGGCTAAGTTATATGGCACCGACCTGGTGAGGGATGCTTTTGAGAGGGTGAAGTTGATTCAGGAGAGGCTCCGTACAGCACAGTCCAGACAGAAGAGTTACGCGGATCAGAGGGCGCATGATGTATCATTTATGGAGGGAGACAAGGTTCTGTTAAAGGTCTCGCCGATGAAGGGTATTATGAGGTTTGGGAAGAAGGGCAAGCTGAGCCCGAGGTTTATAGGTCCCTTTGAGGTGTTGAGGCGATTTGGGGAGGTTGTTTATGAGCTAGCATTACCTCCCAGTTTATCAAGAGTTCATCCGGTCTTTCATATATCCATGCTCCAGAGGTACCACACCGACTTCTCTCACGTGGTTGATTTCAGCACCATTCAGTTGGATGAGAAGTTGGGCTATGAGGAGGATCCAGTTGCTATTATTGACAGGCAAGATCGCCAGTTGAGATCCAAGAGAGCTTCTGCCGTGAAGGTCCAGTGGAGGGGCCAACTAGTCCAGGAGGCGACCTGGGAGTCTGAGGAGGACATGCGGAGCAGATATCCACACTTATTCAGCACTTCAGGTACGATTCTAGACCCGTTCGAGGACGAAAATTTGTTTAAGAGGTGGAGAATCTAACGACCCGACCAGTCGTTTTGCGTTATCGGAACCCATTCCCCTAAATTAAACTTCCCATAGCGGCTTATTATGATTTATGACTTGTGGGGGCGGGTGGTCCGGGATTCAGAAGTGTTTAGAGCAATATTGGAACACTTGGTTCCTTTAGGTAGGCCTTTAAGGCCAAGTTTGACTTCGGTCAAAATTTTGGGTAAACAACCTCGGAATCGAGTTTCGACGATTCCGGTAGCTTTGTATGATGATTTCGGACCTGGGCATATGTTCGGAATGAGTTTCTGATGACCCGGGAGCATTTCGGTGCCCAATGTTGAAATAAGAGTTCCTTAAGTTCCTATTATGGTTTGGGATGTGTTTTTGTGTTATCGAGTCCGAACAGAATTTCAAGGCCAGGAATAGTTCTGTTACGACATTTATGACTTGCCTGCAAAATTTGGTATCATTCCGAGTAGTATAGGTAGATTCGGCGCTTTGTTAGAGAAGTCTAGAAAACTTGAAGTTCCTAAGTTATGATTCCAGGGGTTTTGGGATGTGATTTTGAATTTTAGCGTTGTTTTGGAGCCTTCTGATGGCTCGAGCGAGTCCGTATTATGATTTGGGACTTGTTGGTATATTTGGACGGGGGCTCGAGTGGGCCTAGGTGCCACCCCGACACCACACGAGGCCAAAAACCAGTTGAAATAGCTGCTGGTGCACCTGTTCTAGTGTGACCGTAGGTGCAGTTACCCAGTCGTAGGTGCGAGCCCCAGCGGGCAGTCCATTTCTCACAGGTGCAGACAAAGTTCCGCAGGAGCGGAGCCGCAGGTGCGGGCCCTGGTTTTCTCGTCCATTTCCGCAGGTGCGAGCCTTTGCTCGCTAGTGCGAGACCGCAGGTGCGGTCCTTAGGCCGTAGGTGCGGAACTACTGTCAGGCAGTGTGTTTCTTAAATACGGGGTTTTCATTGTTTTCTTCACTCCTTCCTCCATTTAACACTTTGAGAGCTTGGGAAAAGGGCTCCACGACCAAACCACTGAAAGGTAAGTAAATTTTATCTCAAGATTTGTTAATGCACGAATTCCTAGTTGAATTTAATGACCTAATTAGTGAAAAGTAAAGAATTGGGTAGTAACCTAGGTCTTTCGATAATTTGAGAATTTACCCGTGAATTAGCTAAGAAATCAAGTAAAAATCATGTATTAAGGATCCGTAGGTTATGGGTGAGTGGTTCCTTCGTGAATTTTCAGAATCTGAGCATGCGAGCCCGGAGTTGGATTTTGGGATTTCTTCAAGAATGATGAATTTGACTAAATAGTAGGAGAATTCCATGCTTTGAGTATAATTTGATATATATTTATGTAACATTTGTCTAGTTTCGAGTCCTTGGGTGACGAGTTCGGAGTTTCAGACGCATTCTTGACCAGGGGAGTAGGTTCAACGCGAAGCGAGTCTCCTTTCTAGCCTTGTAAGAGGGAATTGTCCCCATAGGTGATTATAAATGGTAGTTTGTCCTTATTTGCGGGGGACTCGCATGCACGAAGTGACGAGAGTCCGTGCGTAGCTACTATTATGCCTTGTCGGGTAGTTTAGGACTCACAAGCATGCTTTATGTGTTGTATCTGTGATCTTGTATATGGATCAAGTAGTCTAATATCCTCGATCTTGAAGTTTACATTTCTTAATTCTCACCCTATTAGTATGTTCCCTGCTAAATTATCTGGAATCTCCTGCTAATCATGAATTTATATGGGAACCTGAGTCGCATTGATGATTCAAGAGCGGGATTGTCCTAGTATTATATTAGCCCGAGTCGCATGAATGATTCGCAAGCGGGGATGGTCTTAGTATCATATTAACCGTGTCGCATGTTCGATTTGCGAGCGGGGAAGATAGATGCATCTATGGTTCGGGCCGTTCGACCCTCGGCAATGCACATTTACTTTTCTCGTTGTAAAGGCCGTACGTTCATAGCCTGTTATATGTTTGGTAAATTATGAGAAGCCTTGTAATTGTATTTGTTTATTTCATGAAAGAAAGAAGGTTAAATAGCTTGTATGAAAGGGAAAGGTATGGCGTGAGGATACTAGAGATTGTTGTTTCATGCGCATTTCTTATTACTGTTCATTACTGCTATTACTGGTTAGCCTGTACTTATTGCACATTGCCTGACCCTAGTAAGTATCACGTCGACCTCTCGTCACTAATTCTTTGAGGTTAGGTGGGATACTAATTGGGTATATATTTGTTTATGTACTCATACTACGCTTATGTACTTAATTGTACAGGTTTTGAGGTTGGTGCATCTGGTTATCCGACTGGAGCTTGACCATGGGAGTAGATTCTTGACCTAACTCCACGGTGAGCTGCTTCCCTTGGCGACTCTCAGCAACACTATGGAGTTATCTTTTGCTTATTTCTATCTACTTCCTTCAGACAATAGAACAATTATTCCATCTTTTGTATATTCTACTAGTTCGCCTGTAGACTTGTGACACTAGTTCCTGGCACACATAGTAGACTCTATGTTTTTTTGGGACTGTATATATTGGTTCATTATCCTTGTGGCTGCATTTACTTAAATTGGTTAATTTATCCGCTTTTACTTAAATGTTCTATGCTTAAAATTTGGTAAGTGTGGGGTTGATTTGTCAAATAAGGATAATCGCACTAGTAAACAAATTGTTGGCTTTCCTGACCCCGGTGTTGGGCGCCATCACGACCTGAGTTAGGATTATGGGTGGTGACAGAAATATTGTCCATGTGTCATCTAATTTAGTTTCCTAAAATCAAGAGTCATCATTAGATCTTTTTCCACTTGTTTTCATGTGGGGTGGGGGGTGATGTCCCCACCTAATAATTATCCACAATTTTCTAATTACATTGTTAATGCCACAAAAATCCAATAATTACCCAATTATCAACATAATTAAGAATTATCTCAAATTACTTAAAATATTACTCACTTTTAACATACTTTATACACCTTCATCAATTTTATTTATGGCGTACTTTCACGTACGAAAATATGGGGTGTAGCACTATTCCAAGTCCCCAAACAAAAATCCAAACCCGATACTGATAATGTCAACCTACGATCAAACTTAAGGAAACTTTTAAACCTCAAATTGCAAACTTTTGGAAAAACAAGTCAAATCAACCTAGAGACCTCCAAATTCAGTTATGGGCATACGCCAAGTATAAGTTCATGATACGAACCTATCAGAGCCACCAAAATATCATTCTAGGGTCGTTTTAACAAAAGACAAACATGGGTCAAAGTTTTGAACATTATCTTCTAAACCAAGAACTGAAGGGCCCAAATCATTCTACTTACCTGACCATCCTCGCAAATCATAAACAAAAAATACACATAGAAGAAGTTTCAACGGGGGAACTGGAGCTCAAATACACAAAATTACCGGTCGGGGCGTTACATTCTCCCCCTCTTAAAACAAAACATTCATCCTCGAACATTCATAGAGGCTTACCTAAAGTGCCAAAAAGGTGAGGATAATGATGCCGCATGTCGTGCTCGGTCTCCTAAGTCACCTCCACGACTGGTTGATCCCTCCATTGAACCTTCACTGAAGCAATGTTCTTTGACCTCAACCTCAGGACTTGCCTGTGAGAAAAATCAACCGGCTCCTCAACATAAGTCAAATCCTTGTCCAATTGGATAGAGATGAAATCTAATACATGTGACGGATCACCATAATACTTCCGTACCATGAACATTGAACACCGGGTGAATTTATGATAAGCTGGGTGGCAATGTAAGCCTGCAGACCACCTCACCAACTCTGTCAAGGATCTCAAAAGGACCAATATACCAAGGGCTCAACTTTCCCTTCTTCCTGAACCTCATCACAACCTTCATGGGTGAAACTATGAGCAAGACCCTCTCTCCCATAATGAATGCTACATCACAAGCCTTCCGATCAATAAAAATCTTCTGCCTTGACTGTGTTGTTCGTAGCTGATCCTGAAGCAACTTGACTTTCTCCAAGGCATACTGAACCAAATCAATGCCCAACAACAGAGGGCCCGCCCCCGAATCAAATCAACTAATTGGAAAATGACAGTGTATCCCATATAAGGCCTCATAAAGAGCCATCCAAATACTCGATTGGTAGTTGTTGTTGTAGGCGAACTTAGAGAGCGGCAAGAACAGATTTCATGAACCCCTAAAATTCATAACATAGGCACGTACCATGTCCTCCAAGAATTGAATGGTGCCCTCGGACTGCCCTTTCATTCGGTGATTGAAATTTGAGCTTAACTCAACCTGTGTTCCTAACTCACGCTGTAGAGCTTTCTAGATATATTATGTGAATTGCATGCCACTATCGATGATAATAGACACTGGCACACCATGAAGACGAAAAATCTCACATATATAAATCTGAGCCAGTGACAATCGGAGTGAAGTGTGCAAACATTGTCAGTGTGTCCATAATAACCCATACTGCGCCAAATTTATTCAACGTCTGTGGGAGTCCAACAACGAAATCCATAGTGGTATGCGCGTACCACTTCCACTCTGGAATATCAAGTCCCTAATGCTTGTACTTCACATACTAATAGTTCAAACACTGAGCCACATACTCTACCAATCTTTCTTCATTATTCTCTACCAGTAGTGCTGCCTCAAACCCTGGTATATCTTTGCGTCACCCGAATGAATGGAATAATGCAAACTGTGGGCCTTCTCAAGATTCAACTCGTGCAACCCATCCAAATTAGGCACACAAATCCGACCCTACATCCTCAACACCCCATCATCTACAATAGAAACATTCTTGGCATCAGCGTGTCCTTAAGGACAAGTAAATGGGGATCATCATACTAACGTGCCTTCATGCACTCATACAAAGAAGACTGAGAAACAATGCAAGCAAGAACCCAGCTAGACTCCGAGACATCCAAACTCATGAACCAATTGGCCAAAGCCTTAACATCTAATGTTAACGATCTCTCTCCAACTAGAATATCAGCAAGGCTATCCATGCTCTCAGCCTTCCTCCTCAAAGCATCGGCCCCAACTTTGGCCTTCTCGGGATGATAAAGAATGGTGATATCATAGTACTTTAATATCCTTAACCATCTTCGCTACCTCAAATTTAGATCCTTTTTCTTAAACAAGTGTTGTAGACTCCGATGATCTGTGAATACCTCGCAATACATGCCACAGAGATAGTGCCTCAAAATAATCAATGCATGAACAATGGCTACCAACCCTCAATCATGTTTTAGGTAGTTCTTCTCATGGGGCTTCAACTGACGCGAAGCATAAGCAATCACTCTACCCTCCTGCATCAATACACATTCAATATCAATCCGTGAAGTATCATAGTAGACTATATAAGAACCCGATGCGGAAGGCAAAACCAGAACTAGAGTTGTGGACAAGGAAGCCTTGAGCTTCTGAAAGCTCTTCTCACACTCGTCAAACCACCTGAATGGAGCTCCCTTCTGAGTCAATCTGGTCAATGGAGCTATGCTCGATGAAAACCCCTCTACAACAATGTGATAATAAGTATCCAAGACTAGAAAACTCCTGATCTTAGCAGTAGAAGACGGTCTGGGCCAACTCTGAATTACCTCCACCTTCTTCGGATTCACCTTAATCCCATCACTAGACACCACATGGCCGAAAAGTGCCACCTAATCAAGCCAAATCGCACACATTAAGAATTTATCATATTGCCTTTTCTCCCTCAAGGTCTGGAGCACGATCTTCAAGTGCTGCTCATGATCCTCCCGGCTTCAGGAATAGACAAATATGCCGTCAATTGACACGATGACGAAAGAAACAAGATATGGCTGGAATACATTGTTGATCAAGCGCATAAATGCTGATACGGATTCGGTCATTCCAAATGACATCACTAAAAACTCATAGTGACCGTAGAAAGTCCTAAAAGTCGTACAAAAAATGTTTGTGTCCCAAAGCTTCAACTGATTGTATCCCGACCTCAAATCGTTCTTCGAGAATACCCGAGCACCTTGAAGCCTGTCAAAAAGATCACAAAAATGCGGTAGTGGGTAGTTGTTTATTGTAACCTTGTTCAACTGCCTGTAATCAATGCAAATCCTCATAAAGTTGTCTTTCTTCTTCAAGAATAGAACTAGATTACCTCACGATGATACACTCGGTCAGATGATACCATTTTCAAGCAACTCCTAAAGTTGATCCATTAATCCTTTCAACCCAACTGGTGCCAAACGACATTGTGGAATAAAAATGGGCTAAGTGCCTAGCACCAATTCAATACCAAAATCGATGTCCTATTGGGTGGAAAGCCCGAAAGATCTTCTGGAAACACATCTGAGGAATCTCTCACTATTGGAACTTACTCAGCAGTATGAGTATGAACACTAAAATCCCTCACAAAGGCTAGATATGCTTCACATATAGAATACAAAATGAAATATTGTCTGGATGAAAATATAAGCACTGAAGTGAAAAGAAACGCCAAATGTTGCAATCGAAATACAACTCTACCTCGTCTCTAGGCAACTCACATCAACAATCACAACGACACTCGGCTCGATCCATCACCTGGATCTGCACAATTAAGTGCAGAGTGTAGTATGATTGCAACCGAGTACATGTACTCATAAAATATTATAACTAACCTCGACGAGGTAATTGAGGCTAGAGCTATCAATGATACTTGCTAATAACCTACTCATTTCATAATTTTAACAGGTACACAACAATAGTATCATCAAATCATAAAACACAGATGAAGTCACCTTGGTGCACTAGAGATGATCTGATAAGCTTTATATCAGTTAACAATCCAACATTTAGAGAAGATGTGCATCTATTATCAAGGCCCGATGTCCAGGTAGAGATGTAGAGGAGATGTGTACAATGCTCTCACTAATCAAACAAAACAACATATAGAAAAGATATGCAAATATCAAGCACATATCCAAGGAAATTGCAAGTAGAGAAGAAATGCAATAATCAAACCAAACACTGATATGTTTTCCTTATAGCGCGTGTACACCATCAACAGAGAAACATGAGAGGGTGACCCTAGGGGGATAGGTCCTTATTCATGCACTACACTTTTAACTCATGTATCATATATAATAATCACATGAATAACTCACGTGCTAACATAACTCGAATCCGCATGGACCACTCACGTGCTATCAACCCAGTCCACATCACATAGAAATGATATATAAGAATACATGTACATGAATAATGGAGATCAGATTACATACTCGTGGACTGATATAAGTTACATGATAAGGTGTAGGTATATGCGAAGTTACACCTTATGCGAAGTGTACTACCATAGTTCAAATCAAGAGATTACGCCAAAAGAATAGCAACTAACATATTTGAATAGGAGATCAACCAACAAATAATCTCTAACATGATTCAATTAGCTCATAAATGGAGTACAACATAAGAAGCATGATAACATAAAGATTGACAATCATTTCAGGGCATAATATCCTAATCACTACCTCGAGCATAGATAATAACCCGGTGCACTCACATGGGCTCAATCCCCTCAAATGTGCGCCATACATAGAGCGTAGCCAACATTAATAACTCAGGAAACTAGTACCTCAATCATGTTTAAGTAAGATACTTACCTTAAGCAAGCCAAATCAATACTCTATAAATGTCGTCACGCGCGAATCAACCTTCTAATAGCTCGAATCTAGCCAAAATAACCTAATAACATCAATAAAAGCTATAGGAAACAACCCCAAACAAAAAATCTTTGATCTTGATATAAAAACACAAACAACAACAACAACCCAATATAGTCCCACATGTGGGGTCTGAGGATGGTAGTATGTATGCAGACCTTACCCTTATCCTTGAGGTTAGAGAGGTTATTTCCGAAAGACCTTCGGCACAAGGAGATGAAAAAGAGGCAATGGAACAGTAACAACAACATATGTCAGGAAGATAGTAGCAGCGACCAAAGAATCAGAAAAATAAATTTAAAAGACAATATTAATAATCATAATAATGGAAAGGTACAAGGAAATTGGAGCAGAAAATAGTACGAACACAACAAGTACCATTATAAAACTAAATCAAGACACTAACAAATTACCCTAAAACCTACAACGGAGTAGAAAAATTCTCAACTACCTACTAACATATGACCCTAATACTCGCCCTCCAAACCTTCCTATCAAAGGTCATGTCATCGGTGAGCTGGAGTCGCACCATGTCCTGCCTAATCACCTCTCCCCAGTATTTCTTAGGCCTCCATCTACCTCTTCTCATACATGTCAAGGCCAACCGCTTGCACCTCCTAACTGGGACATCAAGCCTTCTACTTTGCACGTGCCCGAACCATCTAATCCTCGTTTCTCGCCTTTTGTCTTCCATAGAAGTCACCGTACCTTCTCCCCAATTTTTTCTTTGCTAATTGTATCCAACTTGGTATGCCCACACATACACCTCTACTTCCTCATTTCTTCTACTTTCATCTTCTGGATATGAGAATTCTTGACTGGCCAACACTCTGCACCACACATCATGGCCGGTCTAACAACCATTCTATAGAACTTGCCTTTATGTTCCGGTGGCACCTTTTTGTTACAAGAGATGTCACATGATAACCTCCATTTCATCTATCCCACCCCTATATGGTGTGTGACATCCTCGTCGATCTCCCCATTCTCCTGGATAATTGACCCAAGATAATTAAAACTCCCTTTCTTGGGGATAACTTGTGAATCAAGCCTCTACCATGTCTGCTTCCCCCGTCACATTGCTGAACTTGCACTCCAAGTATTCTATCTTAGTCCTACTCAACTTTAAACTTTTAGATTCAAGGGTCTGTCTCAATACGCCCAACCTCTCATAAACATCATCTCGTGTCTCATCAATCAGAACTATATCATTAGCGAATAGCATACACCATGGCATCTCTCCTTGAATATGCTGCGGCAGTGCGTCCATCGCCAAGGAAAATAAGAAAGGATTGAGCACAGATCCTTGATGTAACCCCATAACCATCGAAAAATGCTCCAAGTCTTCTCTCATTGTCCTAACCCGAGTCTTAGCTCCATCGTACATGTCCTTAATCACCCTCATGTATGCTACCCGAACACCTTTTTCCTCCAAGCATCTCCCAAGAACCTCCCTTGAGACCTTGTCGTACGCTTTCACTAGGTCAATAAACAGCATTTGCAAATCTTTCTTCCTATTCTTGTATTGTTCCACCAACGTCTTGATAAGATAGATAGATTCCATAGTTGAATGACCAGGCATGAACCCGAATCAGTTCTCTGATATAGACACCGACCTCCTCACCGTCACTTCCACCACCATCTCCACACTTCCACAGTATGGCTAAGCAACTTGATACCCCTATAGTTGTTACAATTCTAGATATCACCTTTGTTCTTGTACAACAGAATCATCGTACTGCACCTCTGTTCCTCTGGAATCTCTTCGTCCTCAAAATAATGTTAAACAGCCCGATCAGCCACTCTACACCCTCTATACCCACATACCTCTAGAATACAACCATAATTTCACTTGACCCAGTCGCTCTCCCCTGCCCATCTTACGCATAGCCTCCATAACCTCCTCAACATTAATGCGCCTACAATACCTAAAATCATGGAGACTCTCCGAGTCCTCAAAATCACCAACCATAATGTCTCTGTCTCCCTCCTCGTTAAGAAATTTATGAATGTAAGCCTTCCATCTCTGCTTATTCTGAGCCTCGTCCATTAAAACTCTATCTATCTCATCTTTGATGCACCTCACTTGATCCAGATAACGAGACTTTCTCTCTCGCAACTTGGCCAACCGGAATAACTTCTTGTCCCCGCCTTTATCCCCTAATTCTTCATACAAGCAACCAAACATTGCATCCTCGGCGTTCGTGACCGCTAGTTTTGCCTCCTTCCTAGCCTTCTTGTACCCTTCTCTGTTCTCTGTTCTCTCCTCCTCGTTTGTTCTCTCCACTAACTTACTTATGTGGCTTTCTTAGCCTCCACTTTTCTTTGAATATCTTCATTTCATTACCAGTCCCCTCTGTGCCCCCCCCTCCCTAGAGTAACCTTTCAAGACCCTTAACACTTCCCTCATAGCCTCCCTAATACAATTCACCATCATCGTCAACATATCACTCGCATCCCCGCTACTCTTTAGGCCCCAATAGCCATAAACTTCCCCTCCAACTCTTGCACTTTATCCATAGACAAGGCTCCCCACGTGATCCTCGACAGAAATCACAAATCCCGAACACCCAATTCAATACGAGTCCAAATATATGTGTTACATCCAAAACCAACTTCAAATCGACCCTAAAATCACCAATTTGCACTCTCCAGATATTATAGCAAAACCCCACAAATTTATCCTTTAACTCACATAAACTAGATGTAATAAACCATGGAGAAATAAGATGTGACATCAAAATCGAGTAGAGATTATTATTCTTCAATTTGAAGTGAAAACACCTCCAAAAATCGCCCATGTCTAGCTTCAAAACTCCAAATAATGAGAAATAACCAAAACCCTCGAAATAAGTATTTTGCCAGTAGTCTTCGCATTTGCGGACAAAATATTGCTTCTGCGGAGAAAATCTCTCTTCTGCGAGTTCACTTATTCTCCCGACCAACCGTATTTGTGGTCCATCTTCTCCTTCTGCGTAAGCGCTTCTGTGCACCCAACATCGCAAAAGCGACACTGATCCTTTGCAATGCCTTCAGCATATGTGGACTCTGCTCCACCCATCTTATCTCTGCGTCTACGACCCCTGGTCCGCTTCTCCGGACTCTCACCAATACCCTATCCATTATCGTTGCGAAAATAACAGACCAGAACTACCAAACATGGAAAAGATAGAAACTCATCTAAAACACACCTGAGGCCCCCGGTACTTCGTCCAATCACACGAACTAATCCAAAAATATAATGTGGACCTACTCGGAGCCTCCAATAACACAAAATAACATCAAAAACACACATCTCACCTCGATTCAAGCCCAAGGAATTAATCAATTTTCAATTTTCCATAACTCATGTAGAATCGCGTTTAATCAACTGGAAATACCTCAAATGTTTTGCACCCAAGTCAAAAATAACAGAACAGACCAAATCCAACTCCCGAAATAAGAATACGAACCCTATATCGTAAAAGTCAACTCCCGATCAAACTTATGAACTTTTCAAACCTTCAAGTTTACGCCTTTCGCCAAATAGAACCAAATCAACCTAGGAACCTCCAAATTCAAAATCGGACATACGACTAAGTCCAAATCACCATATCAATACATTAGAACCATCAAAATACCATTTCGTGTTCGTTTATATAAACTTCAAACTCCGGCCACCCCTTTTAACTTAAGCATCCAACCACGGAACAAAGAGTCCAAATTCCATCCAAAACTTCTCCGAAACCAAACCAACCACCCTGTAAGTCACATAACGACAAATACACATAAGGAAAGCATCAAATAGGGGAAACTAAAATACACAAAACGATCGGCCAGATCATTATAGATATAATATAAATAATACCAGATTCATATTTATTTTTAAAGAATATAATTTGTTTTCACTGAAGAATATTAATTTTGAGTTATTAGATTATATGAAAGGTTTTTCTTCTCGATTTCAACGTGAGAAATATTGGTTTCTAAATGATTGTGTTCTAGATCAATTTCCAAGTTAAACAGAAAGTATATATTTAAATATGGTATTACATGAAATATTTTTTTTTTAAATATAAAAAATGTTTTTTGCGGCATGAGATATTTCTTAAAATATAGTGTCATTTTAAAAATAAAAAGGATAAAACATTTATGAATTTTAGTAGTTTTTTACGAATTATTATAAGAGAAGTCATATCATGGATAAAATCAGATCACTGAAACTTAGGGAATCTATAAAATATTTTTTATCTTTTATAGCTGAAATACATAGATGATACCTTAATTAGACACACACACAAACATATATATATATATATTATACATGTAATATATATAAATTATACATCCTATAATTTTTTAAAATTTAACTTGCTGGGTGAGCACCTATTTAGGTTAATTCGCTAAATCCAAAAGAAGAATATGGAAGAAATTTTAAGTCTTTTGTGTTTATAGTTTCTTTATTAATTTAGAATAATTATTTATATTTATCTAGAAGCTTTGAATTTTATAATTATCTACACATAATCCAAATAACTTAGATCATGATTTGACATGGTCAATATCCATGCATTACGCAAACACTAATTATTTACCCTTAAAAATGGACAATAATTGAATTTATACGCGGTTCTAAGAATACATGGATTAACTCAACACAAGCGACTAATGACGATAGACTAAGCAAATAGAACCTTCGCACAAATAATACCGGCGCCAAGGGGTCTCGAGGTACATATGTTCCGTGACTGAAGACATTCATCCCATACTTCGTATAGACTATAGTTGTGAAGGCAAGAACGTAGTAGTCCCGAACCCTAGGACGCTATTACTACCCACGTGGATGGGTATTTAAGTGCTTACACTTATCCCTTCACACTAGGCCTGGTGGACCCAAGTGTTCTGGAGTTTTACAAGAGGTACGAGGTGTTCCTTGAACAAATCTATCGACTGTTGTGGAGGATCGTGATCCTCCTCCGATATTTTGTGAACAAGAACGAGTCACGTCGGTTCACGATCGACCACCTAATCCAATTATATAGTCACCGAATATTCCGAGGGGGACTATCAAGCCCCCTTTTAGAGTATCGATGAAGATCGAGACCGGGGCTAGCAAGGACGCTTTGTCCGAGTGAAAATGGAGATCCCCCTGAATACATGCCATTCCTTGAGAAGTGGAATGCGTCTCGTAAGTGCAATCCCTCTTTAAACATCAAAATTACTTTTCTTCAATTCCTATCTTCTCATTCACGTTTGTGGTTGTGTAGATGTCGCTTGGATTCCAAATGCAGTTCCCCAGCTACAGGAGTGGATCGAGGGCATCGGTACTCAGATGTCATACTTCGAGTTTACATGGTGCAGACTCTCGAATGGCCGATAGAAGGTCCATTCTCACGATAATGCCTATTTCTCAATAGTGAATGTCATGTTTCCGTCTTCAATTATACTGATTTCTTTTCCCTTCGTTATTGTAGGTTTGCCTAAGACCACCGAACTTTAGAATTTGGAAGGGGACAAGGATGTGCCCTCGCCCATTGATACCACCATTTCAGGACAGCCGGGGGCTTCCATAAAGTAAAAGAAGAAAAGGAAGAGAAAACTTCGGGCTCCCTGGGCTCCGAGGTGAAGAAGACAAAAAAAAAGAGTGGCTCGTAAGCCCAAGAAAAGCTCTAGTTCTCTGGTGCTGGATTACGATTTGCTTCTTTGGCTCAAGGACGAGCTCGAGGAAGATGAAATTTTCATTGTTGCCGGAATGACGCTTTCTGGAGGGCAGATGGAAGCCGAGGGATAGATTTGTGAACTCGATCTCCCTGAGGCTCGGGAGGTTGATATGGAGGCAGGGGCCGAGACCCCTAGTGAGGCCGGCTAAGCTCCAAAGGAAGCATCTGGTGTAATATAAATTATGGGGACATCGCCGTCCTACACTAAGTCCAGGATCATGTAGTCCTAGGCAGGAAAGGAGAAGTCCAAAGAAGGGGTTCATGGAGTGGACGATCTTCTTCATTCCATTTTCGACGATGTGGACTCGTCCTCTTTGGAAGACTTCTCCTAGCTCAATGACCTGGAGGTTCTGAAGAAGTACACGTCCTTGGAAGCCGGAAGGCCGAGTTCAAGCCAAAAATTAATCAATCAATTCCTTGCCCGGAGTCTGGACCCTGGTCGCAAGAGGTCGATTATTCTGACCGTCCCGAAGGATGCCCTGGCTATGTCTTCTCCTATGGGGATAGCTGGCTATCTCCGATGTCTGGTGACCGAGGATGACTAGGCAAAGATGAATGAGTTGAATGTGCCGTGCCTTTTTATTGAGGCGCAACAAGCGCTGAATGGGGTAAGGCTTTGTTACATCCCTTTTGGCCATTGTTATATTCTTTTGAAATTTTACTTGGGCTTTGATATTTCTCACATCTTCACCTTTTTTCATGCCTCGGTACTTCATCATGAGAACTTCCTTTTGTACCGGGTAAAGGTCAACTAGCTAGAGCTCGAGGTCAAGAAGTTGGCCCAGAAGACAGATAGGTACAAGATCCTAAGTGAGAAACAAGAAGGGGTCATTAAGAACCTTCAGGACGACTTTGTCAAAAAGGTAAAAATATTCGAAGTTAGGACCGGGGAGCTAGTCTTAGTGTCTAACAACCAAACCTCGTAGGTCCAGCAAAAAATTTATCAGATCGACCAGCTTCAAAAACAGATGGACGAGATCCAAGTCATGGCCAATGAGTGGAGGAACAATTTGGATTTGCTAGCCTCAAAGAAAGAAACCACTATGGCAAAGCTTTCTTCGGTAGAAGTTCAGCTCTGGATGGTGCAGGAGAAAGTCGGTAAACAAGCTAAGCTGAGTGAAGATCTCCAATTATATATGAACTCGGCCATCACAAAATGGGATTCCCTCGTAAAAGAGCCTGAAGCAAAAAAGTACCAACAAGAAATGACTTTTGCCGATACCGAGGAGATGGTGGCTCTATATAATGTCGATGTTGAGGCAGTCGAGGCCTACCTGAAGACCAATGCCGAATATGTGAGGTGGCTGTCTCGAAGGGAGACCCTCAAAGAGATTCATGTTCGAGGATTCGATTTGTTTACCGAGATCGCGGAGGAAAAAAAACATGAGGCCGAGGCCAAGAAATTAGCCGAGCCCGAAGCTGAAGAGGGCTCCAAGGGTTCTGAAGACTCCGAAGGCCCTGATGGTTCCGGTGATTGATTGGGTTCCGGTGAAGATCAAGTATGAATGCGTTAGAATTTTTTAGTTTTTATGTGCATACTTTTTGTTGATTTTGAGGTTTTTTTTGTTGGTCCTATGTAAACATATTCCGGAATATATAAAATTTCCCTCTTTGGAAATTTCAACTATTTTAGCATCTTTTCATAATTTCTATTTTTGCAAATATTTTTAATGCCTTAGCATAAGATCTAATGCAGTAACAAGTCATTTATTTTTTGGAGATTCAAACAGAACCTAACTTCAATGCAATTTCTTATCTGCTCGAAGCTTTGAAAACTAGGAGTGACTGGGAGTTTTAAAAAAATGCTTAAGTATTCTTAGACGATGCTTCTGTCGAGGGTAGACTTTGGCAGGTTTTGAATTTTTATTGAAGGCCTTATGTTTTGGTAACGGGCTTCGGATGTCTCTGATCTATTTTATCGTGGTCATGGCCTCTTGGGTTTAGGCACTACCTAATAGGCTTTGTGCCTCTGTCACTTGACAGCCCGAGATGCCCGAATGTTTTTGGACAATAGTCTCCGAGCGGGAGTAGCCCTTGGGCTCGATAGTCCCGAATAGGAACAACCCTTAGGCTCGAGTGGGGATAGACCTTGGGCTCGATAGTCCTCTAATAGGGATAGCCCATAGGCTCGATGCTTTAAAGGGCAAAAATAAGTAATAGCAAGGTGAGAACTTTCTTTCATTTCCGTGTGTAAAGTACATGATTGAGAGCGTTGTAAAATCTTGGCTTATGGATGTGGTGGGGTATGCGGGCATGGTTCATTTGACCGTTTGGACCTTACAATAAATCTTAACAACCGGTCCTAAGTTGTTTAATTACAAAGTTCCCTTCTTTTCTTGCTAAGAATTCCATACAGAGGGTGATGGCCCCCAGTATTCGAGGTGGATCTTGAGAGGGCTTGGATAATGTTGATGTAATCATTGACTCCCATTTAAACCCAGTCTTGATTCTTAGTTAGCACGATTTACTATTGTCTTGTTAAAAACTTTGCGAAAACACCCATTTTGGACAAAAATGGTTCAAGGAAAAAAGAGTTCAACACGTGCTTTTATACCTAATAGTCACACGCTATTTTGGTTGTTTTCTCTAAGTGTTAGTCTGGTTCATTGTATTATAAAAAAGGTGAATGAGTTTGTACCTTAGCAGTAGTACCGCTTTAAGTGTGTCACGTTCCAATTAGTTGCTAGTTGTGCCTTGTTTCCTGCTATAAGTTTGTATAAACATTTACTGATAATCCCGATGACTTCATATTGTCCTTCCCAATTCGGTCCTTACTTTCCTCCATTTGGGTTCCGAGTGTGCACTATCACTTTTCTTAACACTAGGTCTCCGATATTGAAGTGTCAGAGGTTGGCTCTTTGGTTGTAGTACCGTTCTATCTGCTACTTCTGGGAGGCTAACAGGACTAGGGTGGACTCGTGCCTCTCGTCCAACAGCTCTAGGCTCGTGTTCATGGCCTCACCGTTTGATTCTTCGATCGCATGTCAGAACTTGAGGGCCGATTCTCCCACTTCGACCGGTGTTAGTGCTTTGGCACCGTACACCAACAAAAAATGGGTGGCCCCGGTACTATATTTCGAGGTTGTACGGTACGCCAACAAAACTTCGGGCAGAATTTCCTTCCATTTTCCTTTGGCATCGGTCAATCTTTTCTTCAAGTTTTGAAGTATGGTCTTGTTTGTAGTTTCCTTTGGTCCGTTCCCACTGGGTGATATGTTAGGCTGTGGACAGAATCTTATTGATCTTGTGGTGTTCTAAAAACATACTCACCATGCCGCCGATGAACTACTTCCCGTTATCACACACGATCTCGGCATATTATGTGGTCCCAAATAAAATTGATAACTTCTTTTTCTCGGAATTTCTCAAATGCTTGAGGTTCGACCCATTTAGAAAAATAGTCAGTCTTAAACAATATGAATTGAGTCTTACTAGGTGCCCATGGCAGGGGACCGACAATGTCCATTCCGTATTTCATGAACGACCAAGGTGACAAGACTGAATGTAGTAGTTCTACGGGTTGATGGATCATCGTAGCATGCCTCTAACAGCCATCACATCTTTGTACAAAGTCCCTTGCATCTTTATCCATGTCAATCCGCTAATAGCCATCCCTGATTATCTTTTGAACAAAAGACCCTGCCCCTGAATGGTTTCCGCAGGTGCCCTCGTGAAATTTTCTCAAGACGTATTCGGTATCTCCCGGCCCCATGAATATGGAGAGTGGGCCATCGAATGTTCTTTTGTACAAAGTACCTTCGAACAAGCTAAACCTACCCGCCTCCTTGGGCAAGGCTCTTGACTCTTTAGGATCCTAGGGAAACTTTCCATTTTTCAAGTAGTCTATATACTTTTTCTCCAATCCCAAGTCAAACTTGTTGAGTTTCTTTCAGTGTGGCCTTCTTCCACTATCGATTTCATGAGTTATACGATTGTTGCTGAGCTGAATTGATCATCATCAACCGATGGCCCCAAGTTAGCCAAAGAATCGGCTTAACTATTTTGATCCTGGGGTACGTGTTGTACGGTCCATTAACTGAATCGGTTCAGTGTTACCTGTAATTTGTCTAAGTACCTTCACATTCGTTCCTCTTATACTTTGAATGTCCCATTGACATATTTACCACAAGGAGTGCGTCGCACTTTGCTTTGGCCACTTCGGCCCTCAGTCCTTTTGCTAATTCAAGACCTGCAATCATGGCCTCATATTAGGCTTCATTGTTAGTCAATTTCACTGTTCTAATAGATTTCCTAACTACGTTACCCATAGGCGGCTTCAACATGATGCCGTGTCTGGACCCCTTGGCGTTCGAGGCACCATCCGTAAAGAGGGTCCAGATTCCCGAGGAAGTCCCCGAGGATAACAAAAATTCCTTCTCGACTTCGATTATTAAGGACGACGTGAAGTCGGCCAAGAAGTCTGCTAAAATTTGAGATTTGATGGCGATTCGGGGTCGATATTCGATATCGTACCCGCTAATTTTTATACGGCCCATTTGGTCGAACGGCACAAAAGCTCGGGTTTGTGCATTATGTTCCTTAGGCGGTAAGAAGTTACGACGCATATGGGGTGGCATTGAAAATACGATTTTAACTTCCTGGAGGCGCATAGTAGAGGGAGCGCCTATTTTTCTAGGTGAGGGTACCGTGTTTCATCCTCGCCTAGAGTTCTACTAACATAATACACAGGAAATTATGTACCTTCCACTTCCTGGACTAAGACTCCACTTACCGCTATCTCAAATACCGCCAAGTACAGGTACATCAACTTGTCCGCCTTCGAAGTATGGTGTAGGGGTGGACTCAAAAGTACCGTTTGAGTTCTTCCAAATCTTGTTGGCACTCTGGGGTCCATGAAAAGGTATTCTTCTTCTTCAATAACAAGAAGAACTGATGACTCTTATTGGAGGACCTTGATATCAGTCGGCCCTAGGCGGCTACGTGCCCGGTTAGCTTGTGAACGACCTTGACACTCTCCACCACCGTGATATCTTCTATAGCTTTGATTTTTTCAAGATTGATCGATCCCTCAGTTGGAAACTATGAATCAAAGGAACTTCTCGGATTTGACCCAGAACGCACATTTCTCTGGGTTCACCTTCATATTCTATCTATTCAGCATGTTGAAGCTTTCCTGCAGATGTTTCAAATTGTCCTCTGCTCGCAGGGACTTAACTAACGTGTTGTCAATGTAAACTTCCATTGATTTTCCTATTTTTTCTTCGAACATAATTTTTTAATCCGAACGACATTACATTGTAACAATAAGTGCTGAATTTAGTGATAAAAGAAGTTTTATCTTGATCGCCTGGGTCCATCTGGATTTGGTTGTGCCCGAAATAGGCATCAAGAAAGCTGAGTATCCCGTGCCCGGCCGTGGCATCGACCATGCGATCGATATTAGGAGAAGAAAAAGATTCCTTGGGGCACGTCTTGTTAAAGTCTTTGTGATCTACACACACTCTTAATTTATTTCCCCTTTTAGGCACTGCTACTATGTTAGCCACCCAATCCAAGTACTTAGCTTCCTGAACGGAATCTATTCTAAGGAGTTTAGATACCTCATCTTTGATGAATGCATGCTTGACTTCGGACTAAGGCCTCATTTTCTGTTTAACCGTGTGGAACTTCAAATCCAAGCTTAGCTTATGAGTGGTTATTTCTGCCGGGATTCCTGTCATGTCTAAATGGGAGCAAGCAAACCTCCACATTAGCTATAAGGAATTCAATGAGTTTTTTCCAGAGCTCGAGAGTTAACCGTGTGCCCAGGTATACATTACGATCAGGCAAGTGTTCGATCAATATGTCTTGGTCAAGCTCATCGACTGTCGAATTGGTGGCATCGGAATCAACATGGCCGATAAATGATCTAGTAACTCTGTAATCATCATCCTCGTCTACCTCTTTCTTCTCCGGTTTAGTTGGGGCCGGTGTCGGTGATTTCTATTAGTCCCATCCTTCCTAACCAACTCCGAATTTGAGAGTGCTGACATAAGGATCACCTCATCGACCGTGAACTTTTTTTTTGCGGCCGGTTGCTCTCCGTAAACCTTCTTGATCCCTCCCGATGTGGGAAACTTCAGTGGTTGGTTTAGTGTCGAGGGTATTTCCCTCATGTTGTGAATTCATGGCCTTCTGAATAGAGCATTATATCTCATATCCCCTTCAATCACATAGAACTTCATTTCCTGGATGGTCCCGGCAGTGTTCACCACATGTTTATCTCCCCTTTAGTAGTTTCACATGCCATATTGAATTAATTTAAAACCTGAACTGCATGCACTATCTAGTCTTGTAGACCCAGTTGTTCCACGACCCTCAATCTGATGATATTTGCCGAGCTACCTGGATTAATTAATACACGCTTAACTTGAGATTTATATATGAGTACATATATTACCAATACATCATTATGTGGTTGCACAGTGCCTTCAGCATCCTCGTCATTGAATGATATGGTCCCCTCTAGTACGTAATCTCGAGTTCGTCTTTACCTTGTAATGGACACCTTAGTGCGCTTTAGCATTGGCCCCTAGAGGACGTCGACTCCACGAAATGATAATGTTAATGACGTGTTGGGGTTCCTCTTGCTTAATCTGCTTGTTGGAGTCCATATTCTTGAAGTAATTTTTGGCTCGATCACTCAGAAATTCTCGGAGGTGTACATTATTAAATAACCCGGCTACTTCTTTTCTTAATTGTCGGTAGTCTTCGATCCTGTGGCCATGAGCGCTATGATACTTACACTTCAGGTTGGGGTCTCTTTGGACAGGATTGAACTGCAATGGCCGAGGCCACTTGGTATCTTTGATGCATCCGATGGCACATATGATGCCGGCACCATTGATACTGAAGTTGTATTACGATAACCTCAGTGTCTCTATGGCCCAAAGGCCTGTCGAAACCATTTTAACTCATGAGTCCCCGGCTATTGTGGCCTTGATCGCTTCTCTTTTCATTCCTCACAGGGTTACGTCCGGATCCGTTACCCCTTCGATCTTCGCTATGCGGTTGATACCGATCCCTGTTTGGTCTCTGTTCGTGATCGACGACTCTTTTAGACCTATCATTAGTTCTGATGGGATATATGGACCCATAGGGGACCCCGAGCTGATCGTCCTTGACTCTGATTTTTTATGGTACTTGTTATGGACGGCAGCCCAAGTTACCTCAAGGTACTCTATCAAATTCTATTTCAGCTGCTGTGAAGCCAATCAGTTTTTTGGGTTGATCCCGTGAGTGAATACCTAAACAGCCAAATCGTCCACAACTGGGGGCAGGTCCATTCGATCCATCTGAAACCTTGACATGAATTCGCTAAGCATTTCATTATGTCTTTGTTTCACTTTGAAAAGGTCCGATTTTCTGGTCTCGACCTTGGTGTCCCCAACATGAGCTTTTATGAAGGCATATGCAAGCCCAACAAACAAATTGATGGAATTAAGGGGTAGGTTGTGATACCATATCATTACTCCTTTAGACATGGTTTCTCTGAACTTTTTTTAGTAGAACCGACTCGATTTCGTCGTCCTCTAAGTCATTTTTCTTGATGGCATACGTGTAGGAGGTCATGTGTTCATTTGGATCCGTGGCCCCGTTATACTTTAGAATTTTGGGCATACAGATTTTCTTCGAGGTTTGTTTCTGTTCTTCACTCGAAGGGAAAGGTCTTTGGACAAATTTCTTGGATCCAAACCTTTCAATACGGGGTGTGTTCCTGGGATATTATCAACCATGGAGTTATAGGTCTCCATTTTTTTGTCGTTGGCTTTGATCTTCTTATCCCCCCGATTCCACCCGCTTTGTTATTTCCTCATGCATATTTATTATTTTGGGACTGGTCTCGGGATCAACTTCACCCGGACTTTCTGTGATTGCTTCTTTTCTTCGGGTGTTCTCAGGATGGTTCAAGCTCAACTCCGTTGGGGACGTGGCTTTTGTTCTACAACTGGACTATCGCTGCTTCTTGAGCCTGTTTCGAATATCACCGGTAAATTGATCCCATTGGCTTCGCCGTCATGCGTACACCGGGCTATCAATCGGGCTCCTTCGTCGACGCTATTTTCCTGGTTGGTAGGAAAGTTTGTGTCAATGGCCACATGTGAGTTGGCATCGATAGGGTGCACGACCGAAACTCCATTAGGGTCAACAAGGGGAACCTCGTTGTTGGGCACTACATTGTTTTTCTCGCGATGGTGGCTAGACTCGGCATCAATGTTCAAGTGAGCAGATTGAAAGTTTGACATTTTTAATTTGACCTGCGACAAAAATCTCAAAGAAAAAGCGTAAAATACAGTGTGCTATGAAAATTTATATCAAATTACCACTATTATCCCTATCCCCATGGTAGGCGCCAAACTATTTACCGTTAAAAATGGATAACAATTGATTTATACGCGGTTTTAAGGATACATGGACTAATTCAATACAAGTGACTAATGGCGTTAGATTAAGCAAATGAAAGATGTAACAAACGACCAAACAAATGATAAGAGTGATCAAGGGCTCGCTAATCACTAATTTTCCGCCGATATGGGCTGTGATTCACACCGTGACATCCAGTTGGGCATGGACATCTCGACCCTTTGTTAGTCATGTGCGGTTTTAAGTAATGCTCTCCGAGGCCTTGAGGCTCGAACCGCACCCAGAGAAGGTGATCCCAATGCCCCAAGGGCAGGTGTTTTCTCGAGCTCCTATACGAGAGGCTCCTCCCCCTGACTTTGATTCCTTATGATAACGTCCCTGCTCCGTTTTCCTCACCGGGAAATCGGGATGCTCACTGGGTTTGGTTTAACCCATATACACTAATACTAATATTTAAAATAACAAGTTTCAAAAATATTCTTCTCTCTTTTAAATTTCATGTCAAATAAATTAATGCCGCATAAATTTGAAAGGAGGAAGTAGAGTTACGTATGGAATCTGAGGTTCATGCATAGATTAAAGAGTGATATTTGAACAGTGATGCACTGTCAAACTCAGTCTTATGAGCGGCTTTCCATACATGCCCCATGACCCCTTAGGCACGCCCCGTGGCATCCTAGCAAGCCTCCCAACTCCTAGCGCCACAGACGGCCCCGTGGTCTTGGCTCTGCCAAGCGACAAGAACGCATGTACCTCTGTCGCCCCACTGATATCCCTCACTACCACCCATCTGCAGGCAGATGCCAACAGCGCTGCGAGCATAGATCAGGATGCCAAAGACAAGGTTGCTGACAACAGACATGTTTCTACCTTGTAAAAAACTAAGTCCTTTTCATTGTAAATGTAGATTAGTTTTATTCCATGTACTTCCATTATGTTTCTCTAGCTTAGTTAGGTCACGTCTTGTAACTTAGGTTTATTTTTTTAAGCACTATTAGGAGGGATCAAGCAATCAAACTTTCTAGCAAGCAAACAATTCTCTGTACTGGTGTCTCTCCCCCTCGACACCGCATTTCCTTTCTGTAATAGTTTTCATTAATGCAATCAAGCTTTCTTTCAATTCTCATTTATGTTCTCTCAATTTCTCTTGACATTGATTTTCTCATACGAAACTGACAATCTCGTCTAGCGTACGGAGGGGACCTCAGTTGGCGGACAGCAACTGCACTGACATTAGTTGCTTAGCCTTACGTCGTTGTTCCAAGGAATAGTAGGAAGGCGCCGTGTAACAGTTGGCATTAGAGCCTAGGATCCTATCGGACGAGGGAGCATATTTCCATTACCACCATTTGACAATGGTGAATAATGGGGACCGCATTGCGGCCCTTGAAGAGACGGTTGATGTATCACGACCTATCGTGGATACAGTGCCTGAACTAAGAACCAAACTAGTGCAAATGTTGGATGACCTGGACCACAGAATGCTCCAGGTCGAAGTTGACATAGAAAAAATTAGTCGCGACTCTGAAGGAGACTGGCAAACGGCAGCCACAGAAGCAACATAATTTTTTGGTAAATTTGAGGGCCTCCAACATGAGCGTACTGAGGATTTATCCTACAGGGCACAAGAGGCAGACAATGTGACTGCAATGCAACAAACTATTGACAACTTGATAGGCCAGCTCAAGGTTATCAATGCTGATTTACAAGGCCTGCTTCGAGGAGGTGGAAACCAAATTGGGGGTGCTGTGAATCTCGCCCCCTTGGCACAAAAACTGAAAATTCCTAAGCCAAAGCCATACAGTAGAGCTCGGAATTCTAAAGAAGTGGAAATATTCATCTTTGACATCCAGCAATACTTTGATGTCGTGGAAAGCCTAGAAGAAGCTAAGAAGGTAGACATTGTTGCCATGTATCTTCATGGTGATGCTAAACTCTGGTGGCGGGTGAAGTACGAAGCCATCAGGGCCGGTGAAGATGCTTTGGAGACATGGGCAGAACTTAAAACAACCATATGCATACAGTTCTTCCCGAAAATGTTGAGTGCAATGCAAGGAGAAAACTACGGGACCTTTGCCATACAAAATCAGTGCGGGATTACGTGCGAGAATTCTCCGCGCTCATGCTGAACATACGTGACATGGGGGACAAAGACAAACTCTTCATATTCCTAGAAGGGTTAAAACCTTATGCCCGTATGGAGCTGCAAAGACAAAGGGTAGATATCCTACCCAAGGCAATCGAAGCAGCGGAATACCTTGGGGGCTGTCAAATAGAAACTCGGAAGGATAGACCTCAACCACCTGTCCGAGCGGGATACAAAGGGGGACATCCTAACAATGTTGGCCCTATCATAAGTGGGGGAGATCGGAGTTCAACCAAATATAAGTCTCATTCTTTAGGAGGAAATAGTGTTGTGTCAAACAACAATGATTGGGGGGAGAAAGCCCCATTCAGGATGCTGTCATTACGGCAGGCCACATTGGAATAATGAATGCCCACATGCACAGATGAACGCCCATCAAACTTTTGATGATGGGACGGATGACGAAGAAGATAATGCGGACCAGACCAAACCAGTAGGTGTCTTCAATGCAATTATTGGCTCTATTTATGAGGCACTAGAGGGAACTAGTGCTGGTATCCGTAAGAAGGACCCCTGCCCAAGCACCAAGAAAGGGAAAAATAAGGCGTATGAGAGGACTTCTCTTAAACAAGAGAGGGCCTTAATGTTCGTTGAGATGAAGGTAAATGGAAAGCCCAGGTGGAGCGCCTTGGTATAGTTGTAGGAAAGGGCAGAGGTCGTGTCAAGTCTATCAACTCACCTCCTCAGTAAGTGGGTGGAATAGACAAGGAAGTACCAGTGAAGCTTGGTCCTTATAAAGGAAAATTCAACTTGCGTGTGGTGATCATAGATGACTTCTAGCTGATAACTGGGTTGGAATTCGTGAGGCAAACCAACATCATGCCCGTACTGTATGCAGACATGCTACTGATTATGGGAGCAAACGGGGCCAAGCCTTGCATTATCCGGTGGATGCCCATGAAGATGTCCGTTGAGAACATCTCGACCTTTCAGTTGAAGAAAGGAATAAAAAGACATGAACCTATGTTCCTGGCTACCCTATGCATTGAAGATGTAGAACTTTCCCTGGATTCCATTCCTACATCCGTGAAAGAGATACTACTGTAGTTTGAAGACGTCATGCCATATGATATTCAAAAGAGACTCCCGCCTAGGCATACTATGGACTATGAGATTTAGTGCCGGGTGCGAAACCACCCTCCCGAGCTCCTTATAGAATGTCAAAATTGGAACTCACCAAGCTTTGGAGATAGTTGACGGAAATGCTAGACACAGGGATCACGGTGCCCTCCAAGTCCCCATATGGGTCCCCTGTGCTATTCCAAAAGAAACATGATGGTAGTCTACGACTCTGTGTGGATTATAGGGATCTAAACAAAATCACTGTGAATATCAAGTACCCTATTCCGCTCATGGAAGACTTGTTTGATAGATTGGGTGGTGACACAGTGTTCACAAAAATAGATCTGAAGACAGGGTATTGGCAAGTTTGTATTGCTGAGGGTGATGAACACAAGACGACCTGTGTGACGAGATATGGGTTGTTCCACTTCTTGGTTATGCTGTTCTGCTTGAGTAACTCTCTAGCCACATTTTGCACCCTGATGAACTAAGTCTTCTGAGAGTACATTGTCGAATTTGTGGTGGTCTACTTGGATGACATTGTGGTTTATAGCCAAACACTAGAAGAACACCTGGAGCACTTGCGGAAGGTCCTAAACTAATTGCGGGAGCACAAATTATATGCGAAGCTATCCAAGTGCTCCTTTGCTAAAAAACAGATTGAATTCCTCGGACATGTCATTGAGGAAGGGAGAATCAAGATGGACCAACAGAAGATTCAATCTATCACAGACTGGTCGGCGTCCAGGAATATCCACGCCTTGAGGACATTCCTTGGCCTATGCAATTTCTATCGGTGATTTGTAAAGATTACTCCCTCATCGCATTGCCATTGACAAAACTCCTCAAGAAGGTCATGCCTTGGGATTGGGAACCCAGGCGAGCAGAGGTCATCAACACATTAAAAGCGACTATGTCTAGTAGCCCCGTCTTGGCCCTCCCTGATTTGGCCAAGACATCCGAGGTACAAACGATTGCTTTCAACTATCCTTTGGCGGAGTCCTACTATAAGAAGGGCATCATGTAGTGTACGAGAGCCGAAATATGAAGGATGTAGAGTGGTGTTATGCCTCCCATGAGAAAGAATTATTGGTTGTCATTCATTGCTTACGCCTTTGGAGGCACTATCTGCTGGGAACCCCGTTCGTAGTCAAAATAGACAACACAATTGTTAGCCGTTTCATGACCCAGCCGAAGCTGAATGGCCGACAGGCCCGGTGGTAGGAAATCCTAGCACAATTTCACTCCAACCTGGAGTACCCAAGTGGGAAGACTAATCATGTTTCTGATGCGCTTAGTCAGGGAGTTGACCTAGCATCGGTGTGCCTACTCGCCATCCTAAGGGGGAGCGAAGTAGGAACAACCATTAAAGACCAGATACAGGATCTACTCATTAAGGATGCTACTGCACAGTATTTGATTGATCTGGTAGGACAGGGAAAATCTAGCCAATTTTACATGGAAGATTGTTTCCTGAAAGTGAAAGGGGACCGACTGTATGTTCCTAAAGGAGGAGATATGAGAAGGACTCTTCTGCCGGAATGTCACGATACTTTGTGGGTCGGCCATCCCGGTGAAGAACGCACCATGGCATTACTTCGCCGTGCAAATTATTAGCCTCAAATGGCCGTTGACGTTGCTCAGTATGTGAGGACTTGTCTAGTATTATAGAAGGACAAGTTAGACCGCTTGACACAAATGGCACTCTTGGAACCACTAGTTGTCCCAAAGAGACCTTGGGAAAGAGTTTATCCTGGATTTCGTCATCGGATTGCCCAAGGTCGGAGATCTCACAACTATCTTGATTGTGGTGGATCAGTTTTCCAAGTATGCCACCTTTATAGCAGCCCCACAATATATATTAGCAGAAAATACAGCTCGACTCTTCTTCTCTCATGTCGACAAATATTGGGGCGTGCCCATACACATTTTTAGTGATCGCAACTCACGCTTCACTAGCAACTTTTGGACTCAACTATTTAAGTGCCTCGGGACAAAATTGAGTCACAACTCATGTTTTCATCCGCAATCTGATGGCCAGACAGAGCGTTTCAATGGTATATTGGAGGAATATCTCCGCCACTTTGTAACCGGATCACAGAAGAACTGGGTGAATCTTCTGGATGCTTCTCAACTGTGTTTCAATTCACAAAAGAACTCTAGTACAAACAATAGCGGTTTTGAAATTGTTACCAGACAACAACCGCTGCTCCCACACACCGTGAATTCACCAAACATGTAAAAATCTCCTTAAGATGCTAGCTTCTCAAAAGAATGGAAGAAAAATTTTGATATAGTGCGGAGCTATCTTGTCAAAGCCTAAAAGCGGATGAAGAAACATGCTGATCACAATCGTCGTTTTGTTGAATACCAGGTATGAGACAAAAGGACGGTCAAAATCCCAAAGAGGTACTTATTTGTAGGGGTCCATGACCCTCTCCTATTGCAAAAATACATCGGACCCTTGTCCATTTAAATGCGCATCGGGAAAGTCTCATACCGTGTGGATACTCCAACTTGGTGAAAAATCCATCCCATCCTCCATGTTAGCCTTCTGAAACCTTTTCGGGAAGACACGGAGGATCCATCATGGAGCCAACTCACAATACCTAGTATTTGAGGCCCCAATTCAATCGGGAAAAGGCGTGTTGAAGATATTCTTGATGATCGAGTGATTCACGCCAATGACGGATCACCAAGAGTTCTTGGTGAAATGGCAGGGTTGTGATGCAGAGGAGAATACTTGGGAGATTATCTTGCAAGTAAGGCGCCGAGGACGTCGCCAACTCAGGTGGGGGAGAATGTCATGGGCGCTTTCCAGCCATGCCCCATGACTCCTTGGGCGCGCCCTGTGGTGTCCTGGAAAGCCTCCCAATGCCTAGCGCCAGGATGGCCTCGTGGTCTTGGTTGCGCCAAGTGACAAGCGCGCATGTGCCTCTGTACGACACTGACAATCTCATCTAGCGTACGGAGGGGACCTCAGTTGGCGGACATCAACTGCACTGACATCAGTTGCTTAGACTTACGTCGTCGTTCTAAAGAATATCAGGAAGGCGCCGCGTAACATCAGACATGCTTCATTTGATGGATCTTCTCTTTTTGGTTTATTTTGGCGAAATACATAAACCGCCCTTTTAAGTTGTCCTCAACGATCACTAGAAACCTCAATTGGCCCTTTTATCATTTAAACACTTCAAGTGGCTATTAACTGTATCAAATAGACACTCGAGTGCAGCAGACCAGATGTGTGAGTTACACTTGCCAATGACGTGTCCAATGAACCAATTAAATAATGACACGCGTAATTTATAACTAAAAAAATTGATATTTATTATTAACAAAGAAATACATTAAAGAAAAAAAAAATCCTTTTTTTAACTTTTAAGCACACCAGCCCTGCACCTATCCCCCGCGCCCAAACCTATTTTTCTTCTTCTTCTTCCTTCCGTGCCATCTCCCTCTCACCTCTTATCTCTCTCTCATCCCTAATTTAACAGAGCCAATGCTATTGTAGGAGAGAAAATATTCCAATAGTTAACAATTTATATATATAATAGAGCAACAACCACAAGGAAAAGAAAATGGGTTGGCAAATCCAACTTGATCTGTTCTGCCTCACTTCTTCTCTCTTCTCCTCTGTTTTTAGGGATAATCAGGAACTTAAAAACCCAAAGGCTAAAAGAGTGGCGCCAAATCCAATAGTCTTGAAGGTTATCATTCATGGATGAACCTTGATGGTCCATGGTTTAAAATCGACTGCTGAAATCGGCGGCTGGACTTTTAAAAGTTATCCATGGCTGAACTCGATGCGAGCTTCTATTTTTCTTTTATATTTTTTTTGCGTCCAGGTTGAAATATAGGTGGTGAATTTAGGGTGTAAGGTGGTAGTTTAAGGTGGTGGAGATAATGATGTTGGGGTGAGGAAGGTTCATATGGAATTTGGGTGAAAAACCCAAGTTTTATCGTTCAAGTGTGTGGGCAAAAATGATAATGTGAGGGACCTAGGTATAAAATTTAACTTCATTCTAAAAATAAGAGAGAACTAAGTCTGATAAAAGCCTCGCGCGCTCAACTGTAACTAAAATGCACGTAACTTGCCATGTCATTATGAGGTGTTTACTTGATACAGTTAATAGCCACTTGAAGTGTTTAAATGATAAAGGGGTCAGTTGAGATGTCTGGATGATCGTTGAGGACAACTTAAAGGGCGCATATGTATTTCGCCTTTTATTTATATTTATATATTGTTTCATTCACTCCTCGACCCGTCACTGTCCACGGCCATCCGCTTGCTTAGCTGTTTGTTACTTTGTTTAATTTTGAGTAGAATAGTCCGTCAAAAATAAGGTTATTCCATGGAAATTAGACTGTTTCATGAGTATTTAAGGGTTTGGACTAGTAATTGAAATAAAGTAAGTTAAGAATTATGACGCGTGAGTTAAAATTCTAAGAAGGCAAGATAATTTCTTCTCATTTATTTCTCCAACTCTGACTTGTACATCACGGTTACAAAAAGAAAGACTCTTTCATGACACTTCTTTTAATTTGGTGCTTCACGTTTAGCAGATAGTGCGCCGATATTGTGTTTGTTTCAAATTTGCGGACAATGGAGATATTTATGGGCAGCTTTAATCATGGTACCTGCTTAAGGGAACCTTAATTTGTGGTACCCACTCCACTCAACACACAGTCACTGATTCTCTCTCTCTAGGAATTCACCTTTGTGACACCCATTCCCTCGTTCGGTGACGGAAGCCGGATCTCTGCGAATAGGGTTCAAAAATAAAAAAATTTAAAAAAATTATAGTTTGTGCAAATTGAACATATGATCTTACAAAAGTTTTGAACCACCTTGACCATTAAGCTGCACTTTTGGGATGTGTCAAGGGTATTCAAAACATAATATGTAGAGATAAAAAATAAATTTTACCTTATATATACAATGTAATTTTTTGACGACATTCCGTCCCCCTAAATCCGCCCCTACCCTCCCCTCTACGCACACATGCAGACTAACACATACATAACATAAATGTTTTAAAAGCTTCCTTTGTACTCTTTTAATTTTAATTTATTTGAACCTATTTCCTTTTTAATTAGTGTCAAAAAGAATGACCTCTTTCTCTATTTGGAAATAATTTATCTTTATGCAAATAATTTATCTTTATGCAATGATTTATAGCCAAAAAAAATATATGTGTATATTTTATATCACAAATATAAAATTTTATTATTTTTTTAAAATTCCGTACTCAATCAAATGAGTTCAGATGATAAGTATGCATTTAGTTGAGTAAGAGTTGGCACTCATGATCACAAAAGAATTGTGAGTGCAGTACCATTTTATATAGAGAGATGCTATTCTACATTCAGAGACGCATTAAGTCAGTAATGTAGAATCGATATATTTATATAATACAGGGGCATAAGACAGGTGACATGTCATTCTATATGATTAGGAAAGCCATTTATCCTTTTTCACATTTTATTGCTATTTACTCTTTTCACAAAATAAAGAAAGTTACTGATCATTGTTTGTAACGTCTTTAGCCACCTTTTCATTTATTCTCCACCATTTCATTTTCTCTACTAATGAGGGAAAGTGACTGTTCATTTTGTTACTTTTCTCTTTACAAAATGAACGAAGGTGTCTGTTCATTGGCTATAAATTTTTTCTAGCCTTCTTTTCATTTCTGTCCGGAAGATTAATTAAAATCGAAGACTCTTCACATATTGTCGCGTAGCTAAGTACGCTCATTTTTCATGGCACTCAAACATGTACGTCCTTTTTCTTCCCTCTTTCTGCATTTTACTTTTCATCTCCTTGGAAATATTCATGGTAAGTCTGTAATACAAAATTTTCATTCTCCAAATATGCTAAAGTTTCCTCGGTGTACATAAGCGGAATTCAATAGATACCAGAACAATGACATAAAATTAGGCATAAAGTGCTTTGTGAATTATGCACTTCAATTGTGTATTCAGGGAAGAGGTCTGATAAGGAAAGAATTAGTGATAAGGACAGAATTAGAGTTTAATTAGGAATGTGTAATATTTTCCTTATTATCTTGTATATTTATTTTCCTTGTTTAGGTTTTCTTCTCCTATTAGGTTTAGGTTTTCTCTTATTTCTCTAACTTCTTTGTCTATAAATACTTGTGGAATTAATGAGAAGAGCAAGAGTTTTTCCTCCAATATTGTTCTTTGTCTTCCGCATCAAATCTTTCATGGTATCAGAGCCATAGTCTTTTGAAGAACTCTTCATTGTCTAATATTATTATTTGTCTTTGTTCTTTTTTTGAACAGTGTGTTTTTTGTCTTGAATTATGGCCGACGAAACACAGGCCGTTGTGAAGGAAGGTGTAGTTCAAAGGAAGACGATATCACCATACGATATCACTTCCAATGACAATCCTGGTTTAGTTATCACCCAAGTTCAATTGAAAGGTGATAATTATGAAGAATGGGCTAGATCCATTCGGACTGCCCTGAGGGCGAGGAAGAAATTTGGCTTCGTGGACGGAAGTATTACGATGCCCAAAGAGACATCGTCAGACTTAGAGGATTGGTGGACTATCAATTCTTTGTTGGTATCATGGATCAGAAATTCCATCGAACCAACACTACGATCTACCATATCACATATGGAGGTCGCCAAAGATTTGTGGGAAAGTATAAAAGAGCGTTTCTCGACCGGAAACGGACCGAGAATTCAAGAATTGAAAGCTGCACTGTCCGGGTGCAAGCAGAAAGGTATGTCTATCGTGAACTATTATGGAAAATTGACAACTTTATGGAATGAGCTCGGAAACTACGAGCAACATCCGACTTGCGCATGTGGAAAGTGCACGTGCAATCTTGGAGAAGTCATAGCAAAGAACAAGGAAGAAGAAAGAGTGAATCTCTTCCTTATGGGATTGGACGAAGGAACTTATGGGACTGTCCGATCACTCATCTTGGCACAAGACCCGTTGCCGAGTTTGAACAAAGTGTATCAAAAGCTCATCCAAGATGAGCGTGCCAAGGGAGGAGTCCGAGGACAGCAAGATCCTGGAGAAATAATGGCTTTCGCTGCGCAGACGAACAGGTCAGAGAATAGAGATCGAAAGTGCAAACATTGTGACCGATCCAACCACAACTCTGACCGATGCTGGTCGGTCATGAAGTGCAAACATTGTGGTCGGACAGGTCATGATCCTGATCGTTGCTATGAAATAATTGGGTATCCAGAAGGATGGAACTTCAATCAACGGAGCGATAATAAACCAAGTGGTCGGGGACGAGGACAACAGCAGCCGAAACAAAACGCTCCTCCAGGTGGTCGTGGCCGGGGAACCCCCCGAGCTAACGCGGCCCATACTGATCGTGATACGGATGGAGCGCCAATTTCTGAAAACAAAGTGACAGGAGTACCCGGGCTGACCGAGGAACAGTGGCAAATACTGGCTGGGATGTTGCAAGAGAAGTCAACGACCACTTCGTTGAATGGTAAGAAATTATGTGGGTCGTGGATTATCGACACCGGAGCTTCGAATCACATGACCGGTGACTTGAAGCGACTGGTGAATATTCGAGACATCCCACAGTGCCCGGTGGGGCTACCTAACGGAAGCAATACCATGGCCGTAAAGGAAGGATCTGTGAAACTTGATGATAACATGCTACTACAACATGTTCTATATGTCCCCGGATAGAACTGCAATTTGTTATCTGTATCACAATTAATTGATCATTCTAAGTGTTTCATACAGTTCACTAATAATGTGTGTGTTATACAGGACCAAACCTCGGGGATACTGATTGGAGCGGGTGAACGCGAAGCCGGACTTTATTACTTTCGAGTCGTTCGACGTGTTAAGGCATTGAAGTGTGACACTTACGACTTGTGGCATCAAAGATTAGGGCATCCGTCCGAGCATGTTACCAAGTCACT
>ML399364.1:0-14176 GCA_005239525.1 Nicotiana knightiana | reverse complement strand
TATATATATATATATATATACTGCAGTTTCTTTCTTGAATGCCTCTTAAAATTGGGAAGATAAGTCAACACCTATCAGACATGATACATGAACATTCTCCTCTTTTAGAATGTCAGAACAGATATATACACGAGCCTAAAAATCTTGAATTAGGTATACCTCTCTTTTAAGCAATTCAAGGTCTGAACTGACCAAAGGCCAAAAGTAAAAAAAGTTAAAGAAATATTTGTCATAACGTAAATTACAGAAAAAAACTAGCAATATCATAAGTTGTTACCTTATCAACATATTTTCTTAATTTTTTTAGTTGTTGCAGAATTGCCGATTTGTCATCTATTCCCATGGACTGCTTAGTGCCAGATGAAGATGGAGCATTTCTCGGATGCTCGGTGTAATGATCCGGCCGGTCATTTTGAATGTTGTAGCCCCCTTCCCCTATTTACTGCTTATTTTATGCTCATTTGTCATTAGAGCTGTCAAAATGGGGCAGCCTAATCCAGCCCAGCCCAGCCCAAGCCTCGTGGGCTTTTAAATTTGGTGGGCTAGGATGGGCCGGGCCACCATATGAATGGGCCTTAAAATGGTCAGCCTAACCCAACTCTAAGAGGGCCGCAGGCTAGGGCGGGCCGACCCTTCAATTTTTTTTTTAGAAAAAAAGAAATTCTTTAAATCCTTAAATATTTTTTCGTGGCATAGTCGATTAATCATGTAAACAACTTTTGCTTGCTTAGAGCGTACAAAAAGCTTGATATTTGACGAGAAATCTCGTAATTGAAATGCAAATTCTCTATATCTCTAGCTCTTCTTTTTTAAAGTTACATGAATATTTTTCTTAATACGTTTCTTTCATTTTCCTCAGATTCAGGGATTGTTTCAATAAGTTTATATGCTGAGGTTTTTTAATTTAGGATTAACATCATTTGCTGATTTCATCATTATAGTCCATATAATTTTTAAAATTTCTTAAATTTGCTAGTGGTCAACTTTTTTGTGTATAATTGATCTTTTCCTATGCTGAAGAGCAGTTTAAATATTAATAATATATTAAAGTAATCTAAACTGATCATTGGACATTTAAAGTAATATTTTCTTTTGAAAAAAAGATTATTATTGGCCACCTAAAACTTTTAAGTTCGTTATTAATTAAGGAAAATAAAACTAATTTTGTTATTTTACATGCATGCCAAAACTCTAAAATCTAGTTGACATGGAAGGGTAAATGAGCAATATAAGGTTGGGGAATGAGGATTATAGTTAATAGTTTTTTTAGTTTTTTTACTTTTTAAATATTAAATATTTAATACTTAATTAATTTGAATTTAATTAATTTTGGCCCACGAGCCAAATCCATTTTGACGGCTCTAATTGTCATTATATGACTTGCCGTGGTAGTTGGTTCGATTCCGGGGATGTTTCAGAATAGTTGAGATACTTAATCTCAAGGTTGGAAGCTTAAGTTGAAAAGGTTGACCGAATGTTGACTTATGTGTAAATGGCTCCGGAATGGAGTTTTGATGGTTCTAATAGCTCCGTTGGGTGATTTTGGACTTAGGAGTGTGTCCGTATAGTGATTTGGAGGTCCGTAGTTGATTTAGGCTTGAAATGACAAAATTTTGAAAATTAGAAGTTTTGGAAATTGAGAAGTTTGATCGAGAGTTGACTTTGTAGTTACCGGGCTCAAATTTTGGTTCCGAAAGTTTGAATAGGTCCGTTGTGTCATTTATGACTTGCGTGCAATATTTGAGGTCAATCGGACTTGATTTGATAGGTTTCGGCATCGAATGTAGAAGTTAGGAGTTCATAAGTTCATTAGGCTTGAATTGCAGTGTGATTCATATTTTTGATGTGGTTTGATGTGATTTGAGGCATCGACTAAGTTCGTATGATGTTTTAGGACTTCTTAGTATGTTTGGTTGGGATCTCGGGGGCCTCGGGTGGATTTCAGATGGTTAACAGAGTGAAATTGGGACTTGGAAGACATGAAGTTTGCTGGTGTTCAGGTATGGTTTCCTTCTATGCGATCGCGCGGATAGGTCTGCGATCACGAAGGCTTGTTTGGGCAGCTGAATTTTTACTCTAAGCATTCGCGAGTTAAGGGATGCGATCGCATAGTCTAGTGAAGCAATGAATCGCGAACGCGTGGGCTAGGCCGCATTCGCGAAGAGGAAGTGAGGCAGCTGGGCTTCGCGTGGGTGTTATTCGCGATCGCGTATCTGTGTCTGTGATCACGTAGGTCTAAGGAGGCAGTGCTTCATGTTAACTTGGAGACTGTCGCGTTCATGTAAGTCTAATTCTTGGGCAACTGAGTTTGTGCTTCGCGATCACGAAGTATTTTCCACGATCGCGATTAAGGAATGTCTGCGCAGAATTTAAAGTTTAAAAAATGAGGATTTGAGTTTATTTCACAAATTGATTTTGGGAGCTCGGATTGAGGCGACTCATGAAGAAATTTTCAAGGGAGTGATTGGAGGTAAGTGACTCTTACTTAGTTTTGGTTAAATTACATGAATATATTTCTGATTTTATCATTTAATTAGTGGTTTGGGGTGAGAAATTGGGAAAAAATGATGAAAACTTCATAGGCCGAATTTTGGGGATTTGAGCGATATTTTGGTATCGGATTCGAGTAATTTTGGAATGGTTGGAATCGTGGTTGAATGGGCGTTCGGGTTTTGTAACATTTATCAGATTTTGATACGTGGGCCCGGAAGTTAACTTTTGAATTGACTTTTTGACTTTTGATTAAGAACTTAACATTTTCATATGGAATTGATTCCTATAGCTTGAGTTGATTGTATCGAATTATTTGTGGATAGATTCAAGGCATTCGGAGGCCGATTCGCGAGGCAAGGGCTTGTTGGAGTAGAGATTTGCACGGTTTGAGGTAAGTAACACTTCTAAACTTGGTTATGAGGGTATGAATCCCTGAAATTACGTGCTATGTGATTGGTGTTGAGATGACGCATATGTTAGGTGACGCGCGTGTGGGCGTGCACCATAGAAATTGTGATTTAGATTATTCCATGGAACTGTGTAGCTATCTTATCTGAATATTGTTATTGTACTCTATGTGTTAGAGCACTTGAGCTGTCATTTATGCTAGAATCATGTTTAAGCTATGTGCTGGTATTATTGGTACCCACAATGGTCATTCTTTGCTGTTGAATTATTTGCTTAATTGTAATTATGTACTCAGTCGCATTCATCATTGCATATCATATCTCAGTCTGTGTTATCATATATTGTCACATCTTGTATCATTTGTTTGGGATGCTTAGCATGAGTGTTGTGAGCCCGAGAGACTGAAGAGATTGATGACCGAGGGCCTATTTGTGAGTGATATTTATGAGATTGGGTTGCACAACAGGTTTTATTGATTCATGCCAGATTGCCAGGACTTGGTTTATTATAGCGCTTGGGCTGGATCTGCCCCTCTGGAGTCTGCACACTCACAATGAGCGCAGTTGCTATTGATTCACGATATTTGATTTGGGCTGGATCTATCGTGGGATGGATGTGCCATGTACAGTGCTGAATGATTGAGTGTGATGAATATGAGTTGAGACAGTCAGGTTGAGTGCTCCGAGAGTGTGAGTACGTGACACTTTCATTGTGTTGCATCACATACATTATGCATATTGGCTTGTAGATATAGAGACGTCATATCCTCATATCATTAAGACTTGACATATTTTATCTATTCTGTGTTTAATTGTTAAACCTGGAAGCATGTCTACATTCCCGTACTGGTACCTATAAATTATGTTCTGTAAATTTTTGTACTACTTAATTATGTATTTGGACCGTATTGTTCAGACTCGTCACTGTTTTCAGTCCAACGGTTTGACTGAGGAGTGTGAGGAGAGCTTTCAGAAGCTCAAAACAGCTTTGACTACAGCCCCAGTATTGGTACTACCTACAGGTTCAGGATCTTATAGTATATATTGTGATGCTTCGCGTATTGGACTCGGTGCGGTGTTGATGTAGGACGGTAGGGTGATTTCCTACGCGTCCACACCTTGAAAAGAACTATCATGTCCACGACCTTGAGTTAGTAGCTATTATTCATTCCTTGAAGATTTGGCGGCACTATTTTTACGGTGTCCCTTGTGTGATCTACGCCGATCACCAGAGTTTGCAACATCTGTTCAAACAGAAGGATCTTAACTTGCATCAATGGAGGTGGTTGGAGCTGCTTAAGGATTATGATATCACTATTTTTTACCATCCCGGGAAGGCCAATGTGGTGGCCGATGCCTTGAGTCACCGAGCGAAGAGTTTGGGGAGCTTACCATATCTACCAGCAGCAGAGAGGCCATTGGCGTTAGATGTTTAGGCCTTAGCCAACCAGTTTGTTAGATTGGATATTTCTGAGCCGAGTCGAGTGTTGACTTGTGTGGTCTCTTGATCTTCTCTTTATGATCGTATGAGGGAGCGTCAGTATGATGACCCCCATCTGCTTGTCCTTAAGGACACGATTCAACACAGTGATGCTAAGGAGGTCACTATTGGAGATGATGGTGCATTGAGGATGCATGACAGGCTATGTGTGCAAATGTAGATAGTTTGCGTGAGTTGATTCTCCAGGAGGCTCATAGTTCGCGATAATCTATTCATCCGGGTGCCACGAAGATGTATCAGGACTTGAGGCGACATTACTGGTGAAAGAGAATGAAGAAGGACATAGTGGAATATGTATCTTGGTGTCTAAATTGCCAGTAGGTAAAGTATGATCATCAACGGTCAGGTGGATTGCTATAGAAGTTAGAAATTTCGGAGTGGAAATGGGAGCGAATCACTATGGATTTCATTGTTGGGCTTCCACGGACTCAGCAAAAGTTTGATACAATATGGGTGGTTGTGGATAGACTGACCAAGTCAGCTCATTTCATTCCTGTGATGACTACTTGTTTTTCCAAGCAGCTTGCTCGAGTTTATTTCCACGGGATCGTCAGGCATCATGGCATATCAGTATCTATCATCTCTGATCGGGGTACGCAGTTCACATCACGGTTCTAGAGGGCCGTACAACATGAGTTAGGTGCTCGGGTTGAGTTGAGCACAACGTTTCACCCTCAGACGGACGGACAACCCGAGTGCACTATTCAGATACTAGAGGATATACTCCGTGCATGCGTGATAGAGTTTGGAGGTTCTTGGGATCAATTTTTGCCACTTTCAGAGTTTGCCTACAACAACGCTTATCAGTCAAACATTCAGATGGCACTGTGTGAGGCTCTGTATGGTAGGTGGTATCGGTCTCCAGTGGGTTGGTTCGAGTTGGGCGAAGCTAGGTTATTGGGTACAGACTTGGTTCAGGATGATTTAGAGAAGGTTAAGGTGATTCAGGATCGACTTCGCCAGGGTTTTTCACACAAATCGAATGGGTAAGTGTTCTTCCACTAGAACTAATTATATTTCATGAACTAGTTCTTGTTTTCATCATTTAATTTGTGTTTTGGGTTGAGGGGATTGTGGGTTTTGAAAGAAAGTTTCTAAAATGAAAAATCATGATTTGAAAGACCAAATGTTATTGGAATTGGATAAATTAAGTATGGGTGAACTCGTATCGGAATGGGTAACCGGAATTTGTAAAATTTGTCGGGTTCCGAGGTGCGGTCCCGGGGGTCGACTTTTGGGTCGATTTTTATAATTTTGTAAAGATTGAAACTTTATTATTCGGAATAGTTCCTTATATGTTTTATGTGTATTTTGAAGTTATTTTAGTTGATTGTAAGCCTTCCGGAGGTCTTTCCGCCCGAGAAGTCTATTTTTGAGTACCAGGTTGTCGTCTTTGAGGTAAGTATCTTGCCTAACCTTGTGTGGGGGAACTACCCCTTAGGATTGAGTCTTCCTTGTTGATTGTAGTCCGAGTATGCGAGGTGACGAGTGTGTACTCGTACTTATTTGCAATTAGATTGCCCTTTTAGGATTCGTAGATTCTTATATTACCTGTGTATGATTTGTAATTGTTACACTTGAATCCTTGGTTGTTAATTTCATTCCTTCCTGTTTAAATTAGAATTACTTGTTTTTGGATTCTTCGTTGGCTATTTGACTTTACTTGACTTAACTGAATATTCTACTTCTCTTATCATCATGCTATATTTTCTTCCTAGCTTGCCTAGTTGACTATAATTAGTGCCATCTAACCTTATTGTTGACTAGCCGTAGTTGGAACATTTATTCGTTGGAGTCAAGCATGCCCGTGAGTCTTACATTGTGATTTATATGACTATTCCCTTAAGTGCCACTTAGGTCTAATTGTTAGACATTTATGTTATTGGTATTTCCTTGATGTCGCCTATTATTGGGCCTTTTGTTTTAAGCCGAGATTTATTCCGTGAAGTAAACTGATCAGGTGAGATTGGTTATAGCTGTTTCCCTTACCGTGATGTTATGCTTTCTGTTACTGTCTATGCTGTTAATGATATAGTTTGTATTGTTGACTTCCTTGTCGGGATATGATGGTTCCTATTACTGTTTATGCTGTGAATGATATCGTTTGTACTGTTGAGTTCCTTGCCGGGATGTTGTGGTTTCTAATACTGGTTATGCTGTTAATGATATTGTTTTTATTGTTGACTCCCTTGCCGGGATGTGGTGATTTATGGGTCATATTGTTGGGTTTTCCTTGCCAAACTGTTGTTCTTGATATTATTTGGGTGAGGAAGAGTGTAAAGCACGAAGGATAATTCCGTGCCATGTTTATGTTATTTAGCACGAGGGAACATTTAGTGCCATGTTTATGATATCTAGCACGAGGGAACATTCCGTGCCATGTTTATGTTATTTAGCATGAGGGGACATTCCGTGCCATATTTATGTTATTTAGCACGAGGAGACATTCCGTGCCATGTTTATGTTATTTAGCACGAGGGGACACTCCGTGCCATGTTATGTTATTTAGCACGAGGGGACATTCCGTGCCATGTTTATGTTATTAAGCACGAGGGGAGATTCCATGCCATGTTATGTTATGTTAGCACGAGGGGACATTCCGTGCCATGTTATGTTATGTTAGCACGAGGGGACATTCCGTGCCATGTTATGTTAGCACGAAGGGACATTCCGTGCCATGTTATGTTATGTTAGCACGAAGGGACATTCCGTGCCGTATCTATGCATTATTGTTTTTGTCGTTCTTGTTTGCCATTTACTGCATTTATTGGCAAGATTTGATATTCCTCCCGTACTGCATGGAAATTTCTGAGTGACGGACTGAGTCCCGGTGGATAAATCTTGATGAGATTTTTATCAATNAATGACTTTTACATCGAAGGTATATTTGAAAAGCACTAGTTTTGCCTAAAATGATATTTGGAAGTCATTTATTGGGAAAGCCTTTTTGGAAAGCTTCGTAGTTTGAAAGAAACTACGTTTTACGTAATTCTCTCTATTAATTATACTTATATCTACCTTTGGAGAAAGTATGTTTTCAAAGTAAACTCTTCCATACTAAAATGATTTTTATTTGCAGAAGTTTTTCATATGAACTGCTATTTAAAGATTTCTACCAGTTATGAATTTTAATGGCTAAGGCCGTTGTGAACAAATCGACGTGGAGTTGAGTTATCAGTGTCCTCTATTGTATTGTGTTTCCTTTTGATTCGGCTTGTTCTGCTGTCCATCTTTCTGTGTATTTTTGTGCTGTTTCGTGATTGACTTCTGTAATTTCCTTCTGCTTTATATTGTCATTGTGGTGGATTATCCTGAGAAGTATTAGATGGATGTAACGTTCGCTCATTTCTATATTCATGTTATTTATTTTGTAGACCAGTGGTGTCTTGACAAGTCCTCGTCACTACTCCATCGGGGTTAGTCTTGATACTTACTAGGCATCGCTGTGGTGTGCTCATACTACACTTTTGCATATTTTTGTGTGCAGATCCAGGTATATATTGTAGTAGCTATGTGGATGATTTCCGAGGAGACTCAAGGTAACCTGCTGCTGCGTTCGTAGGCGCCGGAGTCACCTTCTTTGTATTTATTATTCATATACTGTTGTATCTACTTCCAAACAGTTGTACTTAGAAGTTGTAGAAGATTCGTAGAGCTTATGACTTGTACTACCGGTTTTGGGAAAGTTTGTACATTCTGTTGAGATTCTATATCAAGATTGTTAGTTCTCCTTATTTATTGTTGTTATTCAGTAACTGCTAGGCTTCCCTAGTCCCTAAGACTAGGTGCCATCATGATACCCAACGGAGGGAAATTGGGTCGTGACAAGTTGGTATCAGAGCTCTAGGTTCATAGGTGCTACGAGTCATAAGTGAGTTTAGTAGTGTCTCTCGAATGGGTTCGGAGACGTCCGTACTTATCTTCGAGAGGCTACGGAACTATTAGGACAATTTCACTTCCTTCATTCCTATCGTGCGAGTTTATTGATCTTGAAGTTTGAAGTTATCGTTCCATTATCTCACCGATGGTGAGGACACGAACGACGGTTCCTGATGATGTTACCCCGAAGCAAGTGTCGCAAGGGTCAGAGACAGGGGACAACGAGGAGCACGTGCCGCGGTTAAGATTCCTACAGAGCAGCCGTTGAGGAGTCGCCAGTAGTTCTAGTTAGGGGACTGGTATTGGGGGCGCCTGTTGCTACCCCGGATTTCAGGAGACCTGAGCGCAATTTTGAGTATAAGTGGTACATTGACTCGGGCAGGGTTGATTCTAGTGCACAGTTGCTTTACAGATCAGGGGAGGAGTATAGACTCCCGCCGTCTACACTCCAGAGTAGCAAGGTCATATTGGTCAGGTTCCAGTTGTTATGGAAGCACGACATGTGGTTTCAGTTCAGTTCGTGGTTAGGGCAATAGCCTCTGAGGAAGAATACCTTGGACTTGAGAGGTACAAATTTATAACCCTTCTATCTTTTAGTGGATTGGCGGCAGATGGTGCCCAGGGTTTCCTGGAGGAATGTCACTATGTCCTTCGTACTTCGTGTATTGTGGAGACTAGCGGGATTGCTTTTATCACGTCTGAGGTTCAGAATAGTGGGTTGATCAGTGGTGGAGGCATATGAGTTAGGGTGACCTGGCCGAGTTAGCTTCACTAGCATGGATTCAGTTTTTCGGAGATGCCTTGAGGGAGGTTCCACCTTAGTTCCTTCGGGATGTACTGCACGCGGAGTTTGAGCAGTTGCGTCAGGGCGCTGTGTCACTATGGGAGCATGCCGTTAGATTCAGTGGGTTGGCCAGACATGCACTTCGCTTGGTTGCTTCACTTAGGAGATGAGTCCGTAGAGTCATTTGGGAGATTCAGGCATGATATTCAGTTTAGCGGGACTCGAGAGTTGGAGTAGGATGCCTTGTTTCAGCAGGTAGTGGGGATCGTTCGCCGGTTATAGAGCATGTGGTACCGGGAGCGAGAGGACAAACGAGATCAGGGAGAGAGTTTAGGGAGGCAATGAGGCCTCGTAGATCGAAGGAATATACTGGTCCGTATTAAGGAGGCAAGGCACGACACGGTAGAAGTTTTGTGGGTCAACCAGTTCAGTTTGCATTACCAGCTTCGCATGGGATTTCAGGTATTCATGGGTCTCAGAGGATTCGTATCGTGTGTTTTTCCACAACCATGTCAGCAACGAGATTGTTTTAAGTGTAGAGATGTTAGCCACAGGGTGAGAGATTGTTGCAGGATTCAGGTAGGTGTGTGGTAGCAGGGTATTCAGGTGAGTAGGGGGACACTTAAGAGGGGGAGGCCCGACCCGTTGATGTGTTGCATATGGTAGGCCGGAGGCCGATGTGCCATATATTATCACAGGTATGTTTTGATGTGTTACAGAGGGGTACCAGTTGTATTTCATTATAGTTCTGCTGGTCGGGACGAGTTCCCTTATTTGTTGTTTCATTTCTGAGTGAGTTCCATGTTTTGCACTCCATTTTGTGTTTGCTCCTGTTGGGAGATTCTATGAGTAGTAGCCCGTGTCTATCGTAGTTTATTTAATTTTTGATAGTGGTGAGACTGGAAGTGAGTCCTTGTTGTTCTTCGTGGTAAGCTTTATGTGATTTTCCTAAATATTTTGCTTACGAGTTGTGATTTGATATTCCACCGAGATTTGAGATCAGCTAGCATTATGATTTTATCAGCTGAGATGAATTAGCGGAGGAATTTCAATTGGTATGATATATTTTCGGTATAAGAATCAGAGTTGAGGGCGAGGTTCTCATGATATTGTGATTCGATATGTTTGGACCGGGCTGAGTACCGCAGTGGAAATTTTATCAGGATGGTATCCTTGTGATTTGGTCATATGCTTTGCTTCTTCCTTGTTATATTACTTTTAGTAAGTCGACATTGATGGAGAGTTGTGCCTATGGGCTTTTTTGATAGTTCCTTTATATGTTTCCAGTTTCATATTCAGTCATTTCGTTATGTGTTTTCTTTAGTTTAGTTTGCGGGATGTGTGCCCGGTGGTGTCAGTCGCGGCTGGTGACTCGGGTGTTTAATAATGAAGACTTCGTTTTCATTGCATCATTATCAGAGTTATGGGGTTTGGGAACATAGTTCTTTCAGATGTAGGACTAATTGCTAATGTCTAGTTGATTTCGNATAAAATTGACTTCGGTCAACGTTTTTGATAAACGGACCCGGATCCGTGATTTGACGGTTCCAGAGGGTTCGTAGGAAAATATGAGACTTGGGCGTATGCCCGGAATCGAATTCCGAGGTCCCAAGTACGAGAAATGAGTTTTTTTAAAGAAAATTGTTTTCGGAAAAATATAAAGGGTTTTGAAACTGAAATTTGATGTGAAACCTATGGTATCGGGATCGTATCTTGGTTCCGGAGCCTGGTACAGGTTCGATATGATTTATATGTGTTATCTGTGAAGTTTGGTAATAAACGGACTTGGTTTGACGTGATTCAGGTAAAAAATGCAAAATTTGATGTTTAAAGAAGTTTTGCGAAATTTCATTGATTTTGAGGTTTAATTCGATATTTATGATGTTATTTTGGTGTTTTGATTACTCGAATAAGTCCGTAGGATGTTTTTGAGGTTGTGTGTATATTTGGTTTTGAGCACCGAGGTCTCGGGTGTGTTTCGCATGGGGTTCGGGTCCATTTTTCCCTATTTTGAACTGTTGAACCTGCATTTTGATTTCCTTCTATGCGATCGCATAGGAGTAGTCACGATCGCATAGTGTCTCTTTGAGCAGCCCATAATTTCCTTCAATGCGTTCGCGCATAATCTAACGCGATCGCAGAGGTACACTTTCTTCTTCTTCGCGATCACATCTACAACATCGCGTTCGCATAATGTTCCAGTAGGGAATCCGATTATCTCTTCTACGCGATCACATTCCATGATTCGCGATCGCGTAATGTGGCAATTTGGGCAGCAGGTAACTTTTCATACGCGATCGCACACGTACCTTCGCGATCGCATAGAGCATTTTGGCCAGTGGAAATTATTCCTCTTCGCGATCGCATTACTTCCCCCGCGATCGCAGTACTTTAAGCCTGGGCAGCCTCTTTGTTTTCTTCTCCGCGATCGCAATCAATGTTCCGCGATCGCAATCAATGTTCCGCGATCGCGATTCATTAAACATCTGGGCAGAATATAAGTTTTCTAAAATCGGGGTTTCACCATTTTATACATATTTTGACTTATCGAATTCGGTTTTGGGAGATTCCTTGAGGTTTTTTCACACAAATGGAATGGGTAAGTGTTCTTCCACTAGAATTAATTATATTTCACGAATTAGTTCTTGTTTTCATCATTTAATTTGTGTTTTGGGTTGAGGGGATTGTGGGTTTTGAAAGAAAGTTTCTAAAATGAAAAATCGTGATTTGAAAGACCAAATGTTATCGGAATTAGATAAATTTAGTATGGGTGAGCTCGTATTGGAATGGGTAACTGCAATTTGTCAATTTGTCGGGTTCCGAGGTGCGGGCCCGGGGGTGGACTTTTGGGTCGATTTTTATAATTTTGTAAAGATTGAAACTTTATTATTCGGAATAGTTCCTTATACATTTTATGTGTATTTTGAAGTTGTTTTAGTTGATTGTAAGCCGGGTCTTTCTGCCCAAGAAGTCTATTTTTGAGTACCGGGTTGTCGTCTTTGAGGTAAGAATCTTGCCTAACCTTGTGTGGGGGAACTACCCCTTAGGATTGAGTCTTCCTTGCTGATTATAGTCCAAATATGCGAGGTGACGAGTGTGTAATCGTACTTATTTGCAATTAGATTTTCCTTTTAGGATTCGTAGATTCTTATATTACATGTGTATGATTTGTAATTGTTACACTTGAATCCTTGGTTGTTAATTTCATTCCTTCCTGTTTAAATTAGAATTACTTGTTTTTGGATTCTTCGTTGGCTATTTGACTTTACTAGACTTAACTGGATATTCACCTTCTCTTATCATCATGCTATATTTTCTTCCTAGCTTGCCTAATTGACTATAATTAGTGCCAGCCTTATAGTTGACTAGCCATAGTGGAACATTTATTCGTTGAGTCAAGCATGTCCGTGAGTCTTACATTGTGATTTATATGACTATTCCCTTAAGTGCCACTTAAGTCTAACTGTTAGACATTTATGTTATTGGTATTTCCTTGATGTCGCCTATTATTGGGCCTTTTGTTTTAAGCCGAGTGTTATTCTGTGAAGTAAACTGTTTAGGTGAGATTGGTTATAGTTGTTTCCCCTGTCGGGATGTTATGGTTTCTGTTACTGTCTATGCTGTTAATGATATAGTTTGTATTGTTGACTCCCTTGCCGGGATGTGATGGTTCCTATTACTGTTTATGCTATGAATGATATCGTTTGTACTGTTGACTTCCTTGCCGGGATGTTGTGGTTTCTAATACTGGTTATGCTTTTAATGATATTGTTTGTATTGTTGACTCCCTATCCGGGATGTGGTGATTTATGGGTCATATTGTTGGTTTTTCCTTGCCAAACTGTTGTTCTTGATATTGTTTGGGTGAGGAAGAGTGTAAAGCACGAAGGATAATTTCGTGCCATGTTTATGTTATTTAGCACGAGGGGACATTCCGTGCCATGTTTATGTTATTTAGCACGAGGGGACATTCCGTGCCATGTTTCTGTTATTTATCACGAGAGGACATTCTGTGCCATGTTTGTGTTATTTAGGACGAGGGGACATTCCATGCCATGTTTATGTTATTTAGCACGAGGGGACATTCCGTGACATGTTATGTTATGTTAGCAAGAGGGGACATTCCGTGCCATGTTATGTTATGTTAGCACGAAGGGACATTCCGTGCCGTATTTATGCATTATTATTTCCGTCGTTCTTGTTTTCCATTTATTGTATTTATTGGCAAGATTATTTCCGTCGTTCTAGTTTTGCCTAAAATGATATTTGGAAGTCATTTATTGGGAAAGCCTTTTTGGAAAGCTTCGTAGTTTGAAAGAAACTGTGTTTTCCGTAATTCTCTCTATTAATTATACTTATATATACCTTTAGAGAAAGTATGTTTTCAAAGTAAACTCTTCCATACTAAAATAATTTTTATTTGCAAAAGTATTTCATATGAACTGCTGTTAAAGATTTCTACCAGTTATGGATTTTAATGGCTAAGGCCCGTTGTGAACAAACCGACGTGGAGTTGAGTTATCGGTGTCCTCTATTGTATTGTGTTTCCTTTCGATTTGGCTTGTTTTGCTGTGCATCTTTCTGTGTATTTTTGTGCTGTTTCGTGATTGATTTTTGTAATTTCCTTCCGCTTTATATTGTCATCGTGGTGGATTATCCTGAGAAGTCTTAGATGGATGTAACCTTCGGTCATTTCTATATTCATGTTATTTATTTTGTAGACCAGTGGTGTCTTGATTAGTCCTTGTCACTACTCCATCGGGGTTAGTCTTGATACTTACTGGGCACCGCTGTGGTGTGATCATACTACGCTTCTGCACATTTTTGTGTGCAGATCCAGGTATATATTGTAGTAGTTTTGTGGATGATTGCCGAGGAGACTCAAGGTAACCTGCTGCTGCGTTCGCTGGCGTCGGAGTCACCTTCTTTGTATTTATTATTCATACACTGTTGTATCTACTTCCAAACAGTTGTACTTAGAAGTTGCAGAAGATTCGTAGAGCTTATGAGTTGTACTACCGGTTTTGGGAAAGTTTGTACATTCTGTTAAGATTCTATATCAAGACTGTTAGTTCTCCTTATTTATTGCTGTTATTCAGTAACTGCTAGGCT